>CM074941.1:2876329-2895252 GCA_037576815.1 Pangasius larnaudii | reverse complement strand
TGTGTGTGTGTGTGTGTGTGTGTGTGTGTGTACTGGTTGTTACTGCGCCCTGTGAGACTCGACGCACATCATCTGAGGTACAGTCCTGATTTTCTGACCTTTTAGTAAAGCTCTTCTGAGATTTCCTGAACATTTGTGCGTCTTTCCTGAGACTTCAGCGTGGTTTGCTGACATTTAAAGTAACTTTTTAAAAAAGTTTTATTTATTTATTTATTTATTTATTTTAAAAAAAAATGTCTTAAAGTAGCTCTAGTGAGGATTAAAGCAGCTATACGTATTTCCGAGATCTTAAAGCCGCTCTTCTGATACATTTTAAGGGTTTATCCCACTGTTTTGAGGTTTAACAGATTTTTTTTATTTAAAGGTTTTAAGCATTATTCATGAATATTTAACCAAACGTTTCTGAGATTTATTCAATATCGGAGCATCTGAGAGATAATGTAGAACTTCTGAGGTTTGCCGTTTTTAATCGTGAGTGTTAATACGACATCGTCTGATGTTTTTTTTAAAAAAAATTTTTAGAAATTAAGGGAATCATTGTGGAGTTTTTTTTAAAAAAAAAAAAACGTTTTCATATATTTTTTCTGAATATTTCTGAAGGTTTTACCTGCTTATTTTTTATTTATTTATTTATTTTTTGAAGTTTACTGGATTAATTTGAGGCTCAATAAATTTTGAGGTTTCGTAGATCTCTTCTGAAAGTGAGTTGTTTTTTGAGGTTTAATGAATCTTTATGAAGCTTTAATGCAGCTTCTGTCATTTGGGTTTGAAAACAGTTCGTTTTCGTAGGTAAAATTATGATTTATTGAGCTCTAACCCAACCGTTACATCAGATTTACGAGGTTAAATGAATCAATTTTGAGGTGCCCTTAAACATTAGAAAAGATTTAATGACAATAATAATAATAAAATAATAATAAGTATGTTAAAATTTTGAAGGTTTTCATGGATATTTATTTGGAATGTAGGATGTCCCTTGATTTGAGGGTTACTGAGTCATTTTTGAGGTCTAACACATTATTTTTAGGTTAAATGAGTCATTTTAAGGTTTATTGTACTGTGTATATATAATTTGTTTTTGTATGATTGTTGAATGAATCATTTCCTGAGATTTAATATGATTCATTTAGGATAATGACGTTCTGTCAAAACCAGTCATTGAATCAGTTATGAAGCTTGAGAGAATCATTCAAGTTGTTATTGTTTTATTAATGGATTGTTTTTTTTTTTTTTTTTTTTGGTTTCATTAGTTATTTTAAGGTTTGCAGAACTGTTAAGATTTAAGGAATCACTGAGAATCATTTTTGAATATTTCTTAAATCCTAAGGTTTTATAAAGATTCAGCGAATAAATTTTTATTTATTTTTGTAAGTTTTGATAAGTTGTGTTCTGAGGAATCTGCATTAAGCTTTACTCTAAACTTCTTTTTTTGTCTAACATTTTTGTCTATAGCGAGGTTTATTTAAAGCGTTCGTTAGGATCTTATGAGACTTTGTAAAGCTTTCCTAAAGTTTAAAATTGATTTTTAAAGTGGTTTTAATCTGGGTTTAATCATGTTAATGTTTCTGAAGTTTAATGTGGTTCTTCAAAGATTTATTTCTACCTGTCACTCAGGACATGCTCGGTTTAGAAATGGCGTAAACCTGAATGAAGTGTGACGTAGTGAAAGTTTCACTGAAGTTATTCTGAGCTTTAATGTGGCTTTTCCTCTGATCCTGTGCAGTATTTGGAGCATCACCTGTGAGTGGATCAAGGTTGCCTCCACACCTGGAGTCTCTCTGAACATTAGTCATTACTGCAGCTAGATTGTTGTAGTTAAAATGGGGAGCTGGTGGTGGTTGGTGTGTTTGTGCCTCGCTGCTCTCACTGACAGAACGCAGCAAAACACGATGAGCTGCGATAGCGTGCGCAATCTTCTGCAGCTTCAGCAAATCGACACGACAACTGGTGTACTGGACACCCCTGGGACAGGTAAGGGACAGCATTACCCCACACACACGGCTTGGACAGGTAAGGGACAGCACCCCCTCCTACACACACACACGGCTTGGACAGGTAAGGGACAGCACCCCCTCCTACACACACACACACCTTGAACAGGTAAGGGACAGCATATCCCCTCCCCAACCACACACACACACACACACACACACACACACAGCAGGTATGAGGCAGATTAAACTATGTAACTTTCACATTGAGAAACAATGATGGACTGGTGAACAGTTAGAATTTCATCTACCAGCTTAAGTCTTTTTTTTTTTTATTTGTGTTTTTTTCCTTCTTTTTCCTCCTTTGCTCTGCTGTTCCACCAAGTTTCATAGAACCTGCACTTGTGAGGGCCCGAAGATTTTCAGTAAATTCTTTTAACTATGTGAAGTTTGAGTTTGTCGTTTTCCAGTTAAAGACATTTTATCCTTCCATCTCCCCAGGATGAGATAAGCAGAGCTTCATATCTGTGTTTGTTGCTGTTTAGTTTCCGTCTGACAACAAACACGACACGTACACACTTGTGCCTCGGGCAACTGTATTTCAGAACAAGGGTTGGACTGGTGTGGTAAACTCACATCGTACTTGATTATTGGTGTGTACTACATCACTGATTGGAGAGTTGGTCCATTTGATTGGGAGAACAGTTTCTGCACCAACTGGGATATAAAATTGACAGACTGTGGTAGAATAAGGGGTGTTGATATAAGGGGTGGAGTTACCAGTCAGCTGTATTCACAGGATGTATTTGATATCAAAAGATAAAACTCCTCATCAGATGCCATGATGCCTCCAAGCACGCTGAGAAGAAAGGGTGCCCAAGGGGGACACTTGGGAATGAAATTTGTCTAGGAGAATAATTGTGCAGGGCCTGTAGTTTACTTGCAATGTACTTAAGTACAGCTCCGATTGTTGTAGGTTAGCATGATAGACAGGTTAAGATGATGGGTGGGGTTAGAACTCTGCTTTAATTACATCTCTATTCACATCAAATATGACTCTGACTGTAGAGTGAACATGAATTGTAGATGTTCTCAAGATGCATTTGAATATCTGATGGATCCAAGAAGCAGATTTCACAACACGTGTGCTTTCTGTATCCCTGAACATAATGTTTGCATTTTTCTTACTGAGTATTGGGGCATGTCGAGTCTTGTAAGCACAGTGTAAAAAAAAAAAAGTGCCGCTTTGTGAACATAAATCCGTCTGAATCTGAAACATTTGGGTGGAGGTTCAGCAGGAGAGAAAACCTTGCCTGATCATCATCTCAGATTATTTGGATGAGTAGAAGATGTTGAGGAGATGACAATTGAGCAAACGATTTAATTTGAAAACCACCATGTGTTGATCTACAAAAACATGACCTCTGCGTTTCTGATTCAGCGATGGAAAATCTCTCCGAAAGATAAGCGTTTGATGGATGCAGAGTTGTTTTTTTTTTTTTTTTTTTTTATTATAAACATTTGCTTGCGCCAGTTCATGTCCAAACTCATACAGAGGAGTGTGTGCTGGTATCGAGTGTGTGTGTTGTGTGTGAAGAGTTGTTGCTAGCCTTGATGATATCATTCAAAGAGATAAGCAGGAACAAGATGTTCTCCTGACTGTATGCTTTCATACCGCAGATTTAGAGGAAAGAGCTCTTCATGGGTTCGTTGGATGGTTAATGGTTTTGTCCTTCATAAGGTGTTGTACTTTTACCTTTTCTGAAAGGAAAGCCTGTTGTAGAGCTCTACATAGAACCTTTAAGGGTTTCTCAGTTTGCCCATCTTGGGCCACCATTAAAGGTGCTAGATGAAACTATGCTGGTGTCACTGCTGGTGTCACAGTGTAGATGGGGCTAAGCCAAGTCTTCCTAGTCCATACTTGTGCAGTGGCATTAAGGTTGGAATTTAGCACAGACGTTCAGACTTTCACCAAAAGAGAAAAATGGTTCTTCACAGGTTCTTCGGATGGGAAAAGCAAACCTTCTCTTGTAGGGTTCTATGTAGTTTACATAGGGTTCTTGTAGGGTTCTGCGTAGTTTGGATGGGAAAAGCAAACCTGCTGTTATTGGTTTCTCCTTAGTTTATATAGATTTAAGAGGCAATGTCACAATTTTACTCAATTTCATGTTTTGGATTCATGTTTATTTATTCATTTATTTATTTATTTATTTATAATTTCCCACATTGCTTAGAGTTAGTTATCATGATTTACATAGCTGTGTTTTCAAGGAAAATATACTATCCTTCAGTTAATGGAAGAGTACACCCTGACCAGTGCCATACTTGGATTTTGTTGATTAGGACTTGGACTCAACTTGGACTCTGCATCTTGGAACACTGGACTTCTGACTTGTACATTATAGTTTGGGACTCTGTACTTGACTCTCACTCTATGGCTTGGAATTAAACTTGGTCTCAAGGTCTAGAGAGTCTGGACCTGACTTGGGTTCTAGAGCTGGATATTATCTTGGGACACTAGAGTCCACTCGGATTCTATGATTTGGGACTCCAGGCAGATTTTAGGTCTACAGACTCTGGACACAACTTGGACTTGAGCTCTTGACTTGACTCACACGCTACAGCTTGGGACTCAACTTGTACTTGACTCTGACTCAGTGACTTTGGACTACGGATCTGACTCAGACTCTAGGAGTACACACTCTGGGTTTGATTTGACTCGAGATCTAGAAACTGTACTAGACTTGACTCTGATTCTATGGCTTGGATCTACAGACTCAAACCAGACCCTAGGACTGCAGACTCTGGACTTGATTAGGACTCCAGATCTAGCAACTATGGACTCCACTAAGACTCTATATAGGATGTGATCGTAAGCCAATATGCACACACTCTTAGAATCTGGGTAGTCCTGGGTCCAGGTACTAATAAGCCGTGCTGCATTATTTGGTGGTAAAAGGGTACACAACACATACATACACACACCAGCCTGATAGATCCTCATGCACACTCAATACCAGTAAACAGAACGATATTGGGAAAATGTCATTAAATAAGAGGTTTGTTGGTCTGATGTATGTGTATAATACATGCACAAAAAATAAATGTCCTTTTTCGGTTCTGACAGGATCGGATCTTCAGGTGTGCCTTAGCCGCAGTGTGACCTGCTGCACGAGGAAGGTGGAGGAGCGTTACCAGACAGCAGTGCATCAGGACATGAAGAACCTTTTACAGACCTTCAGCTACAACCTGAAGCTCCTCATCACACAAAATATTGCTGCCTTACAAGGTGAGTGAGCTCAGACCGGGTCAGAACCCTTTCCCTCAAGAACCCCTTGCCTCAGACTGGGTCTGAGCTTGCCTCTTGGGTTAGGTCAACTTTATTTGGGCTGAGATTACAAGAGGTTGGATCAATCTGTCTAGTTTAATCTGTTTGGATGGGGTTCTGATTAGATTGTCAGATTGGGTCAGGTTAATTGGGTCAGTTGGCTTGATTTGAGTCAGAACTGGTCAGATTGGATCAGATCAGTTTGAACTGAATCAGATTGGTTTCAGTAACAGTTTGGCACAACATGAAATGTTCAAAATGTCCTCCTTAATATTTTGCTGTCTGTTTCCTTTAGCTTTACCCTGGTGCTATAGGCTAATGTAGCTAACACCTAATACAGTCTAATAGGTTATGTTATAAACTCATAACGTCATTGTTTCTAACAAAGTGGATCCTTTTCAGTGTGGTACAACCAATTTTAGTTGGTTAGCACTTGATGTTAAGTGTAATTACAGTGTAATATTTTTTTTTTCTGAATAATTTAGCAACACAGCTGAGGTAATGCCAGATGATTCTGTCTCGTTTCCACTGCCTCTTCACATCGTCGGTATAAATGTTCACCCTCACTTATTAGCTGGCTTAAGTTTGGTGTCCATATTTCAATATTGCTTGCTACATTGTTGTTAGACATTGTAGCATGGTTGCAGCATTAGCCTTGCAGCTCCATTAATTGTCTTCAGACACCAAAATGGCTGAACGAGGACTTCAGCGGGATGCGATACGTTCTGAATATTTTGTTTTTTGGTTGTACTGTTCCACCTGAAGGTTTGTGTTTGTTCCTCTATGCTTGTGTGTCAGTTTGTGATGTGAGTCCTCAGTGATGTGTGTGTATTACAGGGCCCAGTGGCGGTAATTTAAGGCACTTAACTTGCATTCTGGGAGGCTAATGGCTCATGATGAGATGTTTCTGTGACTGTAAACACACACATGCACACTTGTGCATTCCTTTTAACCTCAAATCAAATGTCCTGTTGAAAAATACGAACCTGTAATTTACCACCCAAAGGCCATTCTGTCTCCCTCTTTCCCTGTTTCATTCTGTATCTCTATCTCTCTCTTAACATCAGTGTATTTGTCTCTCTCTCTCTCTCCTTCTGTCACTTTATCTATCTCATGTCTGTATCTGGCTCTGCATGTTTCTCTACATATGTCTCTTTTTCAATCTCACTGTCTATCTCTCTTGCTTTCAATATTTTCACTTTATCTGTCTCTTTCTGTATGTCTTACTGCTTATACCTCTATATCTGTCTCTCTATATCTTTGTCTCTCTTTCTCTATCTGTCTCACGCTCTGTTTTTTCTGCTGCGCTCCTTCAGTATCTGTCTCAACATGTGTTTTTTGTTCACCACTGTCTCTATTGACTTGTCAGTTGGCAGTCAATTATGGTTTAACGTTTAGCCTTTAGCTCATGAGGACAGCTGAAGCACGGTTGATCACCTGTTAGACAAACATGCTCATGAGCTCATCTGGCACCTTCACACACCTGCGTGAGTAAACACACGTCCAACCTGTGACTCACCCCGGCACTTTCCCTCACTTCATGGCTGTGCTCCATTCCTTATTAAGAGCTTTAGTGAATATCTATACTGCTAATAAGTTGATGGCTAGCAATTTAGTTACATAAGCTAGCTATATAAACTGTGAGGTGGTTTATTTAGCTGGTTAATTTTAACCGTGAAATGGCTTATGGTAGATTACATCCTACATTCAAACTCAGTTACATGTTTGTGTTTACAATAACAGAAGATTCAATATGAACTTTTTTGACGGTTATCACAATGTTGTCACGTGGAAATTAGGTTAGCAGCCTATGCTAACAGTCGTTGCTGAGTAATTTTTCAGTATTTTCTGAGTAATTTTCTGACACATCTGAGGTAAATGTTTGTGTCTGACAATGTTGTCTCGTTTTCCATTACTGTGTTTTTAGCTTGCTGTGTAAAATAACAGCTACATGCTAGTCCTGTCAACTCTGATTTAGCTCAGCGAGCTAGCGAGCTTAGCCAGTGTCCATATTCCCACGTTACCTAGCAACACTTTAAGCACTTTAATGTCACATATTCTGTGTTTTACTTCTCTTTCACAAGTTACACTCAAAAACACCAACAAAAGCGAATACAAACATTACTGCTAGCTGTGAGATTAACTTTTTACTTTCGGTCACAGTGACAATTTGGTCGTCCATGTTTGCCCAAGCTTTCATGGTGTTCTGATCTGGTAACTAGAAGGACACTTGATTTGGAACACAGCCAGTCAGACAAAAAAAAAAAAAAAAAAAGAGGCTTTGAGGAAAAAGCAGCCGATACACAGCAGGTGAGACAAAATAATCGTTTTGGTTTCCATGGCAGGATGACTGAATGCAAAAGAAAAGGTGACCCTACACACACACAGACTCTGAGCCAAAGCCGTGTCCTTTCATTATCAGAGTAATGTGCTTTACTACCGAGGCATTTAGCATTGCTGAAAGACTATAACAGCCGGTTTATTACACATGCTAACATACTAATTAACTCGATTACTGATGCTAGCTAATACTAACCGGATCTCTTGGCTCTGGCACCATTGACATTTGTATAGCCTCTAAATCTCAGAGTTTATAAATGAATTTGTTCATTTGGCAGGTTTTTTCATTCTGTTGCATACCTCACTGGTGTTATGGTAAAATTTATGCTAAATTTTTTTTTAAAAGAAATAATTAGCAAAAGCAAAGGGCCTCCATTGGTGTTTTTTCCTCACATTAGCACTCAGCTTTAAGATTAGTTTTAATTCTTATCTAGTTTTAACATTTTTAGTATCCTATACATAATTACAATCAGTATTATCTAATGCTACGTGCTTCTCTGTAGCTTTGTTTGGTGCCATTTGCATTCATACAGCCTTAAAATCAGAATTATGTTTGATCAGTTGTTTTCATGCTGTATTGTTGTTTACAGCACATCATAATTCTTCAAATTAGATAAGTAGTTAATGTTAAAGCATCCCTTGGCCTCATTTGGCACCACCGGCATTCAGACAGCTTCAAGATCTCTGTATTTATGTGTATATATCTATACTTATCTAGATTTCACAGCTTAACTCTGAATTAGCTATGGTTCGTTGCACATTAGCGTTAACATTGATACAGCCTCAAGGTCTCTTATATTTATTTATTTGGGTTATAGATTATCTCTGTTTACGGTACATGCTAATACCCTGAATGAACTAATGCTAAGTGCATCTTTGGCTTCATTCGACACCAATTGCTTTCAGATTTAATTGTTTTTTTGTTTTTTTTTCATTTTACTCAAATTATTCATTCCTTAGTGTTTTCCTAGAAAGTCACCCCCCCCCCCCCCAACATGGTACATTATGCTCAATTTCTCTAAGGAATCCTTTTTTAAAATCATATTTGTCTAACTAATTTGCTAATTCAGCAAGGCTAATATTGATCACAAAATGTTATACAATTTCACATTTCTTTTTTTAAAGTAATTTTTCCAACATATCTAAGGTACATATTGACGCTCCTGACTGTTCTGTCTAGTTTCCAGTGCCGCAGTGTCTTTACACTGTCTGCATAAGACTTATTGGCTATGTACTAGCGAGCTAAATCTTCTCTCAGTCAAAAGCTCTTAAAAGAACTTGTGCTCTGCGTCTACATGTCCCGCGTAATAGGAACCCCATTATCTGGAAAGTAGTCCAATCACTAACCCAATGTTATTTGGTGACTGTGCGTCTCTTTTTTTTAATACTTTTTCTATTTATCTAACCATACAATACTAACACTACTAATCACATAATGTTAATTTTGCTAAGCCTGTTTTCCACAAGCACGAAAGGCAACACTGGGTGCCCCATTTCCATCAGGATGTTTATATTGTCCACTTCCATACCCTATGGACAAGGACACAACGTTAAGTAGTGCACTGACAGGCTTAAAGACGATCCTCTTGAATGCTGATAATGTTGATAAATAGCGCATTACATGCATGACTGATACTCTAATGTGCCACTCTGCTTGCTGTCACTTTGGTTTTGATTAAGTCTCACTGGCAGCATCTGGCCCTTATTTATGCATGTCTCTTTGTCTCACATTTTAGACTAATTAATTTTAGTGGCAGGACATGGAAAATCCATGTGGGTGGCTGAGTGCGTGTGAGTTAGCTAGAGAGAGAGAGAGAGACGTCCCATTCCCAGGAGAATTTTTTTTTCAGATGGGAATTCCCCAAAGCAGTGAATCTGTATTTAAAGCCTATGTGTGCCACAAGGCTAATGAAGCTAACAAGTATGGCTTCCAGTTTAGCATTGTGCAGACGTCACACATTTGGTTTGGTTTTGTGGAGTTGTTCACTGTCTCAAACAGGCTTATGTGGTTTCTCAGACTGTATGGCACACTATAAAAATGGACTAAAGAATGCTGAATAGCTGAAAACAGCTCATCTTGAAGCCAGATCCCTTTCTGGACTCTGGACCTGGACTGAACTCTAGAGCTATACACTCTAAACTCTACAGCTTAGGATTCTGGACTTGACTCGGGATCTAGGTCTAGGGACACTATTGACTTAGACTCCAATGCTAGTATCAGTGCACTTGTATTTAACTACAGAATCTTAGGACTCTGGACTCTACTCAGACCCTAGATCCAGTAAAGCAGAACTTGACTCTTGTGAGACTCTTGAGTCTCTGGACTTGACTCAGATGCTAGAACTAGGAACTCCGGACGTGACTCAGACTTTACCAGCTTGGGACACATTGGCTTAACTCAGACTCTACCGCTTATGACTCTATAATGTGTACAGAAACTATGTACTTGACACGGGCTCTAGAGATAGGAGCTATGTAGTCAATGCTGATTATAGAGCTAGGATCTGTGTACTGTACTATGTTCGATGATGGACTCTAGACCTTGGAAATATGGACTCAACATGGAGTCTAGTGCATGGAACTAGGTAGTCAAGAGAGAATCTAGAGCTAGGAATTATCGACTCAACATGGACTGTAGAGCTTGGAACTGTGGACTTGACAGACTCTAGAGCTAGGAACTCTGTTCTATACACTGATTCTGGCGCTATTAATAATGTGCTCAGCACAGAGTCTATAGACTCTCGACACAGACTCAAGAACCACAATCTGTGTACTTGGCACAGACTCTAGAGCTAGAAACAATGTATGTGGTGCAGACTCTAAAGCTAGGAGCTATATTCTCCACACAGAACCTAGAACTATGTACTTGACCCAGAATGTAGAGCTAGGAAAGATGTTCTCCACACCAGATTTAGAGCTAAGAACTATACACTTGACACACAGTCTAGAACTAGTAACTATGTACTCCAAACAGAATCTAGAGCTAAGAACTATGTACTCGATATAGACTCTACAGCTAGGAACTGGTACTTACTCTGTATGGATCTAGAACTAGGAACTATGGACTTGACACCCACTTTAGAATAGGGAAAAACAAACAATTGCAGTGTGCATTAACTGATTAAAATGTCTCATTTGCTGTCACACTGGAGTTCAGGTGTGTGTTCAGTGTTTGTGGCAGAAGGTTTTGCTACCATATTTAATTTCTCAGGACAACCTTACGAATACACCATTGTGCGCACTGTAGCCTCATCCTTCTCTCTTTGCAAAAGTTCCAACACTCACTCACTCACTCACTCTCTCACACACACGAAAACACAGTAACCTCGGTCAGGAGCTCCACTTCTCCTCACGCAAAATAACAGGGTTCAAAAACAGAGCATTCTTTCACCATGAGAACTGGAAAGAGACTAAAAGAGAGATGGATGTAGAAAGGAGGATGGAGATAGAAGATTGTTTTTCAGTCATAATACTCTCTGTTTCTTTCTCTCTCTCTCTCTCTCTCTCTCTCTCTCTCTCTCTCTCTCTCTCACACACTCTGTATGTGTATGTGTGAGATTATAATGGCTGTCTGTAACACCAGACTGACTCCTAAATCCACCCACACACAATCTCGCACTCACACAAACTTCATGCAAACAGCTTTTCCCCCTGTAATTTCACACACACAAACATACACTAAATCCTGTAATTAAGAATGTATTTCCGAAGTGTGAGCTGTACACAAGGACACACTGTGGAGTCACAGTTTCGCTGATTAGCATAACAAGTCTGATTAGCAGAATGAGTCTGGAGTGCTGTGGCTGTTCTCGCAAAGTAGATGTATCATTATTCCATGGCTACAGAAAACTCATTTCTCTTTGACTAGCAAGTGTGAATTAATTCTTATTTTATAACACAGCATTGCGGAATCCTGATTGGCCAGTGCATCTGCAAATCGCAATGCAGTCATTGTAATGTTATCATTTCTAAAGTAACATATCATTAACAAGTGGATTCACAGTTCAATTTTTTTTTTAAAAATGGTGGTGACTTTTTGTTAGGTGATGTTTATTTAACATTTATAGAAGGAGTCTCCAGGTTCAGTGCTTTTTAAATTGTCAGAGTTCCTGCTCACCACATGACATCACCCTCCACCTGTTGTGAGGAAAAAGTATCCTGTCTTCATTAAGGTGCTGATGAAGATGATCTGCTGGCAAGCATAAAGAACAACACAGACAAATGAAGTGATCACTGTGTGTGTCTGTGTGTGTGTCTGTGTGTGTGTGTGTGTGTGTGTGTGTGTTAGAGAAACATAAAATAAGATCTTGTATCATCATGAAAGACAACTGCTAATGACTCAATTCGTTATTGTTCCTCCGTCGTTCTCCCAGCGCTGAGCCGCAGTGTTTCATTCACATCGCCTCTGCTGAAAAAGAGTGTGCTCAGTGTAATTGAATTGGGCGAGCGGGACATTAAGTGATTAACTCTTAACGGATTTTCTCGCCTCTCAGTGGAGCAGCTCCTCTGTCTCCTAATTAACTCGCACTCGTTAACTAACTGGATCATGTAGCTGAGAAAATGGAGAACCGCAGGACTGGAGAACAAGTGATGTCTAATCCTGTTGGACGATTTCCTCGTTTAGCGTAAGTACCATGTGGTCTGGTTTAGAAGATAATGAACATGGTTGCTTATGAGGATTGTGTCCCCTGGTCAGATGCCACTATACAAAGGTTCTTAATGGGTCGTAGGGATGGTTACCAGTTTTTGGCTTCCTAAAAAGCTTCTACTTGGAACCCTTTCTGAATATGTAGAATATGCATGGTTTCCACCAGAGAAACACCTGTGATCTCATTAAGGGTTCTAGATTTAGGGTTCTTTTCTATAGACATGTTTTTGCTGCAGGAACTTGGCAATATACCAAACTTATAAACCTTAACATGAACCCAGAAATCATTTGAAGAATACAGCAACATTTTCTAAGAACCTCTTTTTTTCCAGGAAGTTTATCAGGACTTTTTTAAAATCAAGTATTATTGAGCAAATTTATGACCTCAGGAACCCTGGAACGTTTTCAAGAACTGAGCAACATTTTCTGGCATCTGCGAGCACATCAGAAACTGGGAAACTGTTGTAGGTGACTTTTTTCGAGTATGTGGGGAACTTCTTGAGGTACTTTGGTGGAAGCCCAGCTACATAGCATGCTTTCCTAGATCCAAGGACCTTTAAAAATAAATAAATAAAAGAGTCAGTTACATTTGGGAATCATTGGAACATTTTCAGGAACTCAGCAACCTGTTGACAAATCTGGGAACTTTTTCTTTCAAGGAACTTCTTCAAAATCTTCTTGGGAACCCAAACACTTTTTGTGTTATATTTTGACAAACCTATGACTTTTTTTTGTAGGAACTGAAGGAAACTGAATGATTTTACTACTTGTTTTGGAAGTGGTACCAGGACCTATTGGGGATGGAGCTTGCCATACTGCCATGGCTGATTGGTCTAACACAAGCTTAGATCAACCCTTTTAGCTTGAAATTTTTTCAGAACTTGTTTACTTAGTGCTACATTTCAACCATGATTTCAATAGTCTTCAAAAGGGGTAGGGAGGTGCCATGATCCCTTCAGAATACACTGAAACTCTGAATCATGAAATGGCCAGTACAGTGGACAAGAGGGTTACCTCTCATTACACACTTTTTTTAAATTCCGTATTTACAGTAAGAGTCAAAATCTCCTTATACCTTGTAAACAAGTATATTAACTATGAATAATTAATTCAAAATTCTACAAGCCTTTGTTACATATTCCCCATCACAAATCATGTGTTTTCCTTTCATCTTTTTTCTTGGTTTTATCTCTTTATTTGGCCTGCCGTGTGAACATGTGTGAAGTGGAAACCGGCTAAACCACAAGTCATATGACTGATTTACATCGCTCTGTTTAACACACCGAGTTTCCCCACAGTGGTGATGACCCGCACTGCAAACAAACTGATGGAGGGATGGAAACTACAGTTTTGAGAGATAGAATTAAAAAAAAAAACCTTTTCAGAAACTTAACAAGAAAGAAATGACTGTTGGAAGGAAAGAAAGAACAAGAAAGGGGGGTTTCTGAAAATGGTAAAAAAAATAAAATAAATATAGATAAAATGAAGGAAAGTACAATTAAAAAGGAAGAAAGAATGAAATGTATCATTAAAGAAGGAATGAAGGGTGAAATGAAAGAAAGGTGAAAATTAAACAGTCAAAACAGTTGGAAAGAAGTAAGAAAGGAAGAAATGATAAAATTAAGAAAGAAAGGTCAAGTGGAAAAAAGAAAAAAAAAGAAACAGATAAAATGAGAAATCAGACCGAGAGTGAGAGACCACCTGATCTCTGTGCTGAACCTTGTTATCTGATCATGGAAACAATTGATATATTTTGGAAGGTGAAACTAAAGATCTCAATGAGTCACATCACCACTGAGTTTGCACATGCACAAAGTTTTAAAGTCAGTTGTTCCTACACTTGCAGGAGGAGCTTATAGACCTTAGGATGGCTGGAGGAGGAGCTTGTAGGTCTCAGGATAGCTGGAGGAGGAGCTTGTAGGTCTCAGGATAGCTGGAGGAGGAGCTTGTAGGTCTCATGATGGTAAAAGGAGGAGCTTGTAGGTCTCATGATGGTAAAAGGAGGAGCTTGTAGGACTCTGGATGGTTGGAGAAGGAGCTTGTAGGTCTGAACTGCCAATTAAAGATCTTATGAATGCCGCAGTGTTGTGCCCCCTATTGACGACTGAAAGTAGTTAATGTTTTATAAGCTAATTGTTTTCCCTTATTGTTGTGGATAGTTAATAATCTCTCTTTCTCTCTCTTCTTCTTTCTGACTGTCTCTCCTCTAGACATGGTGGACTTGGTGGTGCATGAAGTGCAGAACCACACCTTTTCCCTCTTGAAGGTTTTGTATGGTGACCTCGCCTCACGTGCTTCCTCTCCGCTGGCTGAACTCTTTACTGATGTTGGTCTCTTTGTGCTGGGGGCAGAGCTTAACCTGGAAGAAGCAGCACAACGTTTTTTCCAAGCACTTTTCCCACTGGTGTATGACCAACTTGAGAAGCCAGGCATGGCACCTTTAGATCCCGCCTACCAAGAGTGTTTGCGGTCAGTCGGGCGCCGCATAGCAGCGTATGGTAATGCCCCGGCACGCCTCGCGCTGCTGGTGGCACGTGGCTCGCTGGAAGAACGCATTTTTCTGCAGTCGATGCACCTCGCCGTTGAGGTCATCAACACCACAGACCACGCTCAGCCAAGCCGCGAGTGCCGTCGCGCCCTAATGCGCATGCGCTATTGCCCACTGTGCCAAGCCCTGACGGACAGAAAGCCATGCATGGGCTACTGCCTGAATGTGCTGCGTGGCTGCCTGGCCAGTCTCGCCGAGGTCGATGCGCACTGGCAGGAATTTGTACGCTCGCTGGAGGCGCTCGCGGCACGCATACATGATGGGAACGAGCTCGAGCATGTACTCGCCTCAATCCCCCCTCTCATCACTGACGCTGTGGCTTACACAAGCAGGAATGCTGCCCGACTCACCTCACAGGTCAGAAAAGCAGCAAAGGCGGAGCTCAAATTTGAACGGCTAATGTGATCAGCCATATGACTTGATGTGATATCACCACTTGACACATTGCTTAGAATAAAATCATGGAATGGCTTCATTTGCACAATATAACCCTTTAGCAAAGCTAGCCATCTAGCACTTTTAGTTTAGTTAATACCTCCACTGCTATATTTTCTTAGTAAAACATTTAGTCAGTGTTGTTAGTAAGTTAGCTAATATTAGGTAAACTGCTGTGGTGATGTTATAAGATTGTCAGATGGCTGATTAAATTTAACCTCAGTTCTGCCTTTGCTGCTAGAGGGATTTAGCAAAATCAAGGTTTGTCACCACTACCTAATAGTGCACTATTCTCTAATAATCTTATTCCCTCTCTCTGGGTGTGTGTGTGTGTGTGTGTGTGGGTGGGTGTGTGTGTGGGTGGGTGTGTGTGTGGGTGGGTGTGTGTTTGGGTGGGTGGGTGTGGGTGTGTGTGGGTGTGTGTGGGTGGGTGGTTGGGACGGGTGTTGTAGGTTCGAGGTGTGTGTGGAGAACCTGTACGCTCCGGTCCTGTCCAGCAGGGAGGCGCAAGTGACACACTATACTTACAAACCCCTGAAAGAAACACGGAGGACACACTGAGTCACAGGAGACGGCAAGTCTTTCTCATATGTTCAAATGTTTCTCTGCTCGTTATCCACTTGTTAATTTTATTTTTGTTATTTATATCTTTTTATCATTATTTCTAGTATTAATTAAACATTTAATAGGAATTAAACATACTCCAAGAAAGATTCCTATATTTTTTTCTTTTCAGGTTGTGGAACTTTGTGTTTGGACATTTTTGGGTAGATTTCTGATGCAATTTTTGTGGTTGTTTTGTTTTTGTTTTTTTGTTTTTTTGGTGCCATCTGGTGGACATACTGGCTAACTGCAGTTTAAACGCATTACAGCCACTGAATGAATGGTTTATGATTTTATTGTCTTATGTTGGCTTTATTGTAAATGTCTTTCATTCATAATACACAGTTTATTTCACTCTGTTTTAATTTGAGCTGAAATACTGAATTTATATACAGTCCCCTATGAAAGATTAGACTAATTGTTTAAAGAATTAGTAGCTATGATTGTCTACTCTTGGTTTGACCCCTGGGGTTCCCCCATGAAGACTGCATTTGTTGTTAAAAAGGATAAACCAACATGATGAAACTGAGAAAAGACAGAAACTCTCATTGCACACACATTTGGTGTAGCCAGTACAACAGTTTGGAATATCCTAAAAAAGAAAGAAATCACTGGTGTACTAACAACCAGACATCGAACACGTTGGCCAAGAAAAACATCATCAGTTGATGACGAACATTGTGAGAGATGTTAAGAAAAACCCAAAAACAACAGTCAGTGACATCACCAGCAACCTCCACAGGGCAGTGGTGAAGGTATCACAATCCACCTTTTGAAGAAGACTATGAAGAGCAGAAATATAGAGGTCATACTACAAGATACAAACCACTCATCTGCAGTAAGAATCGGAAATCCACATTGGAATTCCCAAAGAAATACAGAGACGAGTCACAGAAGCTCTGGAGCCAAGATTAACCTCTACCAAAGTGATGGAAAGGCCAAAGTGTGGAGAAAGAAAGGCACTGCTCATGATCCAAAACATACAAGCTCACTGGTCATGCACGGTGGAGGTAGTGTCATGGCTTGGGCTTGCATGGCTGGTTCAATTTACAGAGAAATGCATCCAGTCTAATTGGGAGAAACTTCATCACGCAAGAAAACAATGACCCAAAACACACTGCCAACACAACAAAGGACATCAGGGGAAAAATGTGGAAGGTTTAGTCAATCACCAGACCTTAACCTAATTGAGCAGCATTTCACCTCCTGAAGAGGAGATTCAAAACAAACAAAAAAAAACTGAAAGAGGTTGCAATAAAAGCCTAGAAAAGCATCACAAAAGAAGAATGCAACAGTTTGTTGTTGTCGGTGGGTCGCCGGCTTGATGCAGTTATTGCTAGCAAAGGATATGCAACCAAATGTTAAGTGTTACTTTAATACCATCTGTTCCAACACTTTTGGTCACCTAAAAATTGGGACATCAAAGTTGACATGTTATAAGTTGTTTAACACATCTAGATGTAAATATCAGGAAATGAAAGCTGAAATCGTCTCATATTCATCTTTTGATCTCGAACCCAAATGTCTTCAGTGTATAGCAAAAAAAATAAATAAAAGAATTTGGCTTTGCTGTTCCAATACTTTTGGAGGGGGCCGTTTTTTAATAGCAGCGTTTCCGCTAGAAGTTATTGATGTCAGTCACGGTGTCCAGGAGCGATTCAGTTTACTGGACAATTGTCTATAATTCAGGTCATATGTTAATTACTACTGCTGTGATGAACCACTGAAATTTTGGGCTATGCAGGAATGACACAGTCAAGCACAATTAACATTTAATTAACATTTTTGCCTATGGTCGACATTTAAATAAACATAAATAAAAGTCAACAGGCCTATGAACGAACGGCCAAGAACAAGAAAACTTTATGCTAACTAAAAATATTACTTTGACATGGCTGCTAATAATGCTTTATCTTTGTTTTAACTGACAAAAGATTGAGCTTGGTATCAGCTGCCTTGAGTTCAATGCATGAAAGAGGAAATTTGAAATTTTGGAATAGAGTAAAGTAGTATTTGACTGGGTAAGAAGAAATTTTAATTCACTTGAGTGTGATAGAAATTTTTAATTCTGTGAATAACATGTCAGGATTTTCTATTGTTAGAAATTTTATTATTAATGAAACATTTATTTCAGCATCAAATCTGTTGTAGTTCCTCAGTTTGTCCACCAGGTGGTGGCAGAATAACACATGCAGAAGGATGAATTAAATTTAAGAGACTAACAGGACTAAAAACATATGGTGTGTGTGTGTATGTGTGTGTGCGCAGGGAATTCCTCAGTTCTTTGCGGCACTATCGGGCATTTTACGGAGGTTTGGCTGATCAGATGTGTGTTCGAGAGCTAGCGTCAACTGACGACCCCACCTGCTGGAACGGAAATGACGTGGTCAAGAGGTGCAACACACACCCACGATACACAGTGTCGCGCTCTCAGCCAGCCAGAACACGACGCAGACATTAGTGACATCTGTTTACACTTCGTGTAGTGTGTGAGAGATAAAATAGAGCATCTGAATTAATTTATTTTAAAAATATACTTCCATGTTTCCATGGTAATAATCACATCAGTCAGGTAAAATGTGACCTCTTTAAATACGAACCAATGTTGTCGCAGCCGAATCCGTGGCCCGTGCTCCGTGCACGTGCACCAGTGTTGTGCATGTACGTCTCAATACATCACACGATGACACAAATCGTTGGCATGATTTGTTTACTCTTTGACTCCGCCTCCATTCCTGTCCATGTCCATGAAACCCCGCCTCTTTCATGTTAGTTCTATAGAAAGTTGGCTAAATTTCTCAGGTCTCTTTTTACTCGGACAGTTCTGACAACCCCGTACGCGGACGCGGACATATTCTGAGCAATGCCACTGGAGTTTACGCACAGAATTATGGGATACACAACACAGTATAGCATCTTGGTAGGCAGAAAACATTCGATTTGCTGCCTTCCTGCCTTAGAATACAGCCTAAGTAGGCAGTGTGTGTTGCATTTTGGACACGGCTGCTGTCTGTCAGATTTAACACATTAACCCACTTTCTCAGTAACACAACACATTCTAGTGTTTATATATATATATATATATATATA
>CM074941.1:2856420-2868197 GCA_037576815.1 Pangasius larnaudii | reverse complement strand
ACAGTGCTAACAGACGAAGTAGACAGCTAATAGATGAGGAAGCGTGCTGAAAGATGAGGTACAGGGTGAACAGATGAGGAAGAGTGCTGAAAGATGAGGTAGACTGCTAGGAGATGAAGAGCACCAACCAATGTGGTCCAGACCTAACAGGCGAGGAAGAGTGCTAACAGACAAAGTAGACGACTAACAGATGAGGAAGAGTGCTAGGAGTGCCGATAGATGAGGTAGACTGCTAGGAGATGAGGAAGGGTGCTGAAAGATGAGATACAGTGCTACCAGATGAGGAAGAATGCCGGAAGATGAGGAAGACTGCTAGGAGATGAAGCGCGTTAACCAACCAGATGAGCAAGAGTACTTACAGATGAAGAGTATAAGGTAGAGAGCTACCAGATGAGGTACAGTTCTAACAGATGGAGAGCGCTAAGAGATGAGGTAGAGTGCTAACAGACGCTAACTGTCTTTCACTTGTCCCAGTGCAAACGTGGAAATGCTAACCCTTGTACTTTGACACTAATTTAGCGTTTAGCATGTTGAGGGTGTGTGAGTCATTTGGCTGTGTGATTTCCTCAGTAAATGAGCACGCGCCGGTGATACAGCGGGTTAATTTAGCCCGCGTTCTCTCTGACGAGCTAACAGCTGTTTGTCTGTGATCTCCACCTCCACCGTGCACTAACGCTAGCTCATTAAACTTACACATGGTGAGACACACACACACACACACACACACACACACACTGTCCTCTTTGTCTGTTTATTCCTTTATTTAAGAACAGCAGAAGGTGGGTCTCTCTCACACACTGCCCTTTGTGTGACGGCCGAGATGAACGAGCCGCTCGCTCATAGTTCAGAGTTCACACACGTACGCACAATTAGAACGGACAAGAAAAAAATCGAACTGAACAGAAAATGTGCCAGAATTATTGGCAAGAGAATGGGAAATAATAGCATTTCTTAATGAAACATATTTGTTAGCAAAATTATTGGCACCCAATGACTAGATAAATAAATGCATGCCATTATAACTATGCAAGAAAATTTGTTATAATAAGTAAGAAGGAAGGCAAAGAATAGCCAAATGACCACAGTTTCAGTCTTTTCCCATGGGATCATCAAGTTTTAAAATCAGTTGTTAGAAAACTATGTCCATAACAGTACACTGTTTGGAACAGTTGCAGTAAAAGAAGCTCCTACTGCGAGAAGCCCACTAAACACACCTCCCGTCTTGTTCAAAAGACTTTAGACAGCCCTGGAATAGGGTGTGTGGTTTGGGATACTGCACATGAAACTCAAAAACTGGAACATTGACGTTTGGGGGAAATATTACCAGTGATGTTTTGGGGTGGTTTTGTGAAGATCGATGGCATAATTATTTCCAGTACCAGGGTATTTCAGCCTAAAACCTGTTTACCTCCGCCAGGAGATTAGGACTGTTTAACTGTAGATCAGGACCCCAAACACAGACATTTCATTCTCTCAGAGGTGTACCAAAATAGTACTAGTAGGGGTGCCAATAATTCTGAGAACAGTGCACTACATTAGAAAATTTGTTAAAAAAAAAAAAAACAACTATACAGAATCGCCATATGTATAAAAGTCAAAAATGAGACTCTTATGAAGGGTGCCAGTAATTCTGGAGCTGACTTTAGATGTACAGAAAGACAGACATAAATATACAGTGACATAGAAGGAAAGATAGATAGATAGATAGATGAATTATTGATGCTATATGGAAAACCGCAGTCCTTCTAACCCATAGTTCAAAAAGTGCAGATGCAGTAATTTTTTTCTTTTTTTTTTTTTTTTTTTTTTAAATAAAAGGTGTGTGTTGAGTATCTTGCTCCTCGCTGTGCACCACATTCTAAAATGTTCTGCTCGTCTATTCTGTCCCCATGAGGATGTTTAATTAGAGCCGTCCTGGTTCGAGTCCAGCGTGAGGAACTGCCGCTCAGCTTCATTAGCTCTGGGCCGAGCCAGCCAGCGGAAAATTACAGCCGGTTTTAATGTATGCGCTCTGAATGCTAATCGTCTCACTTCACCTAGGTGTAGGGCACATGAAAATCTCTAGGAACACCCCGAAAATAATAAAAACAGCAGTCATTAATATAGAAAAAAACATTTAGTAAGAAATATAAAAATTGTGGTACAGATAAAGAGAATCATCTGGAAAGGCTGTGTCTCAAACTGCATGCCGCTAACCTAAATAGTGTTTTGACACACTAACCCAAGCTAGCCAGTGGAAAATTACATCTGGTTTTAATGGACATGTTCTGAATGCTAATCGTTTCACTCCACCTGGGCTAAGCAAGTTCATAAAGCGCACTGGGGCAAGAAAAAGAGTTATAACTCCCCCTCATCAGCAAATTACACCTTCTGGTCCCAGCAGATGTTCCCTAAAAAGTAAGTGAGGTGAAAGTATACTTTATTTTAGTGCCACTACTTTCAGCTTTCAATGCAAGTTTGCAGTGCCATTTTATCCAAGGATGGGTTAAAGGCTGTATCTCATGTAAGGGTGGTGTCCCATATTTTAAGTCACATCAAGTGGGTTTTTATTGTCATTCCACTTATCATTCCACGTATATATATATATATATATATACCTTGCATACTTTGAAACGAAATGCTGTTTCAAATCCCTAGGACCATGGTGCAACACGTAACACAGTAGTACAATACACAAGTCTACATAACGTGCAGATATACTGTAGCAATACTGATGAAAGCAGCAGCAAAACGAGTCTTATAAATAGTGAAGTGTCCCATGCTGCATTGTAAAGTGCAGGTGTGCAGTAATGTTACTTGAGGCGTGCTGGCTTAAGGGTTTAATTAACTCAGATGAGTGTTGGGAGGCAGTGGTGTGTTGAGTATTCTGACTGCCTCTGGAATGAAGCTGTTGCAGAGTCTGGTGGTGGAGGTGCAGTCCTATAAGGGTTGTGCCCCTTTGAAGGGTCATATCCCCTATAAGGTTTGTGTGCCCAATATGGCATGTATCCCTTTAAGGTTTGTATCCTCTATAAGTGTTATATTGTCTATACATGTTGCATGCCCTAGGCAGGTTGTCTCCTCTATAAGGGTTGTATCTCCTTTAAGAGTGTTCTTCCCTAAGGGTTGTATCCTCTATACGTTTTGTATCTCCTATAAGGGTTGTATCCTCTATACGTTTTGTATCTCCTATAAGGATTGTATCCTCTATACGTTTTGTATCTCCTATAAGGGTTGTATCCTCTATATGTTTTGTATCCCCTGTAAGGGTTATATTGCCTATACATGTTGCATGCCCTAGGCAGGTTGTCTCCTCTATAAGGGTTGTATCTCCTTTAAGAGTGTTCTTCCCTAAGGGTTGTATCCTCTATACGTTTTGTATCTCCTATAAGGGTTGAATCCTGTATATGTTTTGTATCTCCTATAAGGATTGTATCCTCTATACGTTTTGTATCTCCTATAAGGGTTGTATCTCCTATAAGGGTTGTATCCTCTATACGTTTTGTATCCCCTGTAAGGGTTATATTGCCTATACATGTTGCATGCCCTATGAAAGTTGACTCTCTGTTGAGAGTTATCTCCTCTTTAAGGGTTGTATTCCTTATAAGGGTTGTATCTATAAGGTTTCTGTTCTCTGTAAGTGTTGTGTATCCTCTGAGTCTTATGAGGCTTGTGTTCACTATATAGGAGTGTATATATAGTGTGTGTATATATATATATATATATATATATATACTGTATGTCTCCTATGATGACTTGGTATCCTCTGTAAAGTATATGCCTTTATATGGGCTGTGCACTTTGTAAGGTTTGTGACCACTTTAGGAGTTGTATCCCCTATAATACCTGTGTCCCCTATGGCTCTTAGCATCCTGTATCAAGTTTCCATTTCCTCAACAACTAACATTTATTGTCCTTGGTGGTCCAATGGTCAAGTAACTTTTGTTTGATCCTGGCTTATTGCTAGTTAGCTTGTATCCAGTGTAGCAGTATAGTTACATTTGCTGACACTATAGAGATTAGCCAAAGCCTTGAAGAAGATGAATGACTGGCTGTTATTCCTGTGGATCATTAGCTTAAAAAAGAACATCGCTAATGAAACGTGGTCTTGTTTTTAACAAACAATAAAAAAAGCTACATGATGATGTGACAAATAGATGTTTTTTTGCTCAAGATGATCTGACATACCAAGGTAGCAAGTCAGCAGAGAGGGATGACATCCAGTAAAGTACAGCACCTGATTGCTCAGAGCTAGGGTACTTCCCAGTTGTTGGACATGGCTAGCTAGAATCTTTAAAGTTTTAACAGTGAAAATATTTTAGTGGCTGTATTTTAGTCCAAAATATTTTAGTCTGTTTGCTGAGTCTACTTACCATTAACGTTGACGTGCTCTAGCTAGCAAACTAGCTTTTTGTCACAGCAACAATCCCTGTTTTTCTTTAGAAATTTCTTGACCAGTATTACAAGATGAATGAAAGAAAGAATGAGACCTGCCCTTGGCAGAGTCCATGTTTCTGTGGGTGCATTGGGCATTTCATTTGTTTGACCTTTGACCTGTGCAAGGTGAGCTTCCTGGAGAAATACAGAGAGTATACTTTTTTTCCTACTGATGGTATGTGTGTCTGTAGCTTTGTTGAGTCTATCAGCTTGGGGGAGTTGCTTTACCATCTTGTTATTCTCTAAAGGTCACACGACAGGCTTTCGGGGAAGATCATGCAGTGATCTGATAAAACATGGAGAGGGTTGAGAAATGGTTACACTCGCTTGGCAGTGCGTGTATTTGATCTGCTTGCGATCTGAAACTAAGTTATTGAAGCGCAGCTACAGGAGCTTTCTGAAGTTGAACCTGAAAACCTTTGGAACAATAAACCCTGTGAACTGGAGCTTTAAAACCCACGGTGAAGGTGTAGAGATGGAGCAAGAGTCAGTAACTAAGCTAACATGAGGATAATCATCATCATAATCATAACAAAACAACAAAGGAGGACAGATCCAGAGACAGAAAAACTTGCCATTTGGATGAAAGGCATCATTTAAATGAAGTTACTGAGTTGAAATCAAATCTGTTTTCAAGATTGCGATTCCTCACAGCTACTTACTGTATTTCCTCCTCTTTTCTGTGCTGAGGTGTTTATCGTGCTGAGACCCCATTCACGAATTCACTGATTTTTAGAAACTTTATACAGTTTAAACAGTTTCAGTTTGATTGACAGAATGTTGGACAGTTTGAATTCCAACTGACTGCCGAAGATGTCATAATGGGTGTTAAAGCAGCCGACCAATCAGCAGCTACGATTCAACTCGCAATCTTTAATCGCATTTTTCATTTCTGTTCATTCATTTCTCTCATTCCGCCGTTCTTGTTCATTCTTCAGTTTTCTTGCATTCCTTCATACTTGCTTTCTTTCAGTCTTGTCTGTCTTTCTTTCTTTTTCTTTCTTTCTCACATTTCCTTACATTTCTCTTTCTTTGTGACGTTAAACTTTCAAACTTAATTAAAAAGTCTTTTTCTTTCACCTGTGCCTCATTGATTTCCCTTTAATCCTCTCTTTTTTCTTTCTCTGAGGCAGTTATTTCTATTTCATTCTTTGTTTTTTTGTTCTTTCTCCCATTCTTTCCTTTTTTTCCCTTTTCCTCTCTTTTTTGATCATGTGATTTTGCACTTTCAGACTGGAAAAAGAGTTTTATTTAAAATGTTTGTTTCTTTCTTTCATCTTTTTCTTTAGAAAGTGCAAATAAAAGCTACAAAATTGTGTTAGAAATTGTGTTACATTCTTCCATGCCCTTGAATACTGGTCTGGGGGCCTGTGCTTTGCCCTGGGCTCAGCCCCGATTGTCTTCATATCATGTAATTGCCCCTGGTTTGAACCCCAGCTACACCTCTGACTCACTTCTGTTACAAGGTATAAGTCGTTATTGGGCAGCGATGAGTCATTTGCATAAATTTGAATAAATGTGGAGGTGGTGTGGATCTAATACATAACGGAGTAGTGTGTAGAAAAAACATAGTCAGTGTGTCCATGATGACGAGAAGAGTGAGTCGTTATGTTCTACCCAGGAGGGTTCATTTCATCGCGTTTCCATGGTAACGGCAGGTCGCTGGCTTTATCGTGCTGGTCTTTGTGGCCTATATAGTGAATAGGGTGTGTGGTTTGGGACACATCCACAGTGGGCTGATGATGTTTATGTGGCCTATATTTGGAAAGGGCATATGTTTTTATGACACGTCCACAAATGGCATTTATGTGGCCTATATAGTGGAAAGGGTGTATGGTTTGGGACACGACCACAGTAGTGAAGCAGTGAGCTGTAAAATTGAGCTGGAGAGGGTATTAGTGTGGGCGAGACACCTGACCAGGACGCGAGGCATTGGCTGACATTCCAGCTCACTCATGAGGAAATGTTTATCATCCTGTGCTAATGATGGGTTTCCCCTTTTAGCAGAGTTTCATGTGCAGTATCCCAAACCACACACCCTATTCCAGGGCTGTCTAAAGTCTGGCCCCTGGGCCACTGTTTCTCTCTCAAAATGTATGATAGGCAGCATTAAGACCAACACTTTGTAATTTTTCCTTTCACCTGTTGGTGGCAGCCGACTGTGTTAACGCAGTTAGCTAAATTTCAAGCACACAGTTAAGGGATTTAATACCATTAGACACTATGAAACCAGTCATAGGCTAATCGATGTAAAAAATATTCCGAGGATGAGAGGGCAGAGAAACTGAAGCAGCTGGACGCTAACTTTTGCAGAAGCAACTTTTTATCAGAGCAAATGGGGCACAAGACATTGATAGAGCTAATAAGTGGCGAAGCTTCCAACCACTAAGCATCGAAAACCTTACGTGAATTCTTGAGAGAGTCTTTAAGCAAAGAAAAAAAGATTGTTCATTTGGACAGCTCTATTCATTACATAGTCCACATCAACACCATCAGTCCACTGTGGATGTGTCCCAAACTACACACCTTATTCACTATATAGGTCACATAAACACCATCTGTATGGATAAAATGGAAAAACAGTATGTATCCACACAGCTGTCTTTATTAAACTGCCTGTATGAATGTGTATAACACTATGATGATATGATGGAAGGATCCATTTCGTTTTGGGGATGGGGGGGTTATGTGGAGACAGATCTTCAGGCCCTCTGAAGAGCTGTAATTTAAAATTCATTCCCAGCAGCTGGAGCTCGACTGCCTGCTGTTCTCTCTGTGTAACACGTGTTCTCTCTTCACATCTGGAAATCTGCGCCTGCTACGCCTTATTTATGACCTGCTGCGCTACTGCGGGCATCCCTGGCTACTGGAGCAGATGTCACGCACCATTATTTTTTTTTATAATGGAATCATTCAGCAAAAATAAAAATATACACAATGTCCCTCTTACTCCAGGCAGACAGAACATGTTTGGTGTCTGAGGTTTGTTTTGTTAGTTTCTGCGCTCATGCTACGAGGTTAACTTGATCATAGGATATCACAGCAGTTTACCTAATCTTATCCAGCCTGCTATCAAACTTAGCAATTGATCTCAATCACACAAAAAGCCAAAAATCTAAATGTTATCCGGCTTGCTAAAAAACTATGCTGATTGATTAGCATCTGATAGATAGCTACTGCTGGATACAGAATGTTAGCTAGTTATTTAAGCTAGCTATTTAGCTGGCTGACTTAGCTAACGTTGCAATAGTTTACCTAAAGACAGCTAGCTTGCTGCTTTAAATCACAATTACTCAAAATTACTGAAAGTTATATTGTTTGCTACTTTGAGTAGCAAGGTAGCTACTGCTGGAGATGCAGCTAAGCTAGCTAGTTAGCCGGGTTAAAATATTTTAATGTTATCTGCTACGTGAAGGCTAAATCAAAAAGTGAAGAAGTGATGTCGTCAAATAATCAGATCAATTTGTGATTGGCTGATTAAATTCAGCTCAAGTCCCGCCCCTTGTTTACCCAGGTAGGCAGTTCAATCAGCAAAACCAGAACCGTATGTTCACTTTCGTTTATATATAAACGATATATCCACATATAAATGAGCCCTAATCCCTTCAAAAGGGCGCGATGCTTTATGGGTAATTTGTACCTCCTGTTAGTTGGCTAACAACCAAGAAATTCATTTTGAACTGTCATTCTTTTAGTAATATACCAACGCATTTGGTTACATGCTAGCTAGCTAAATTATCAGCCTCAGATTGTGTCTCAATCAGCTCGCTAGCTTCCTAAATCGTGAACACGAGTTCAAGTTATGTCATATAAGTTTGTTAGCTTAATCACACACGTTTCCGTCATGGTACTTCAAGCAGGATCGTAGAGTAGCTAGTGGATTGAGTCGTTAGACTCAAACAAACCGTACATAGAACGTCAAAGATTAAGAGTAAGATGCGCCCTCAGTCTTTAAGTAGCTCATGGTTAGCCCGATATTGATATTTCTCAAGGGGTCATTCCTATATTCCCAGGGTCCTGTGTTCCCCCAGTTTTATACGGCACATAATGACTCCTGTGATCCCCATATATATATATATATATATATATATATATATATGGCACATAATGAACACACGAGGTCCTATGTTCCCCAGTATGTTCAATATTCTGTTAACACACATTAAGTAAACTTTTCAAAAAGTTTTATGTAATCAGGACTCATTTTTTCAGGGAACTGGGGAACATAAGACTCTGTCATGTGTTCATTAAGTGCCATGTAAATCTGGGGAACATAGGACCCTTGGAACATACACACTCCCTTTCTCAATATGGCTGAAACTGTAGAACTGTAGTACAGTTAGCGATCAATGCTAAATGTACGTTTACTCATATATTTTTATTTATTTATTTATTTTTATTAATTTACCAACACGTCTGAGGTAAATGCTGACGTTCCAGTTAATTCTGTCTCGTTTCCACTGTCACTCTGCCTTCACACTGTCTGTATTAATGACTTGTTAGCTACTTCACAAGTTGTATTAAAACCATGATGGCATGTTAGGAGATCACTCTGATATAAACACTTCACTCTCACCGCTGGCAGGAAACGAAACCGAGGCGGAAACGTATTCCAATTTCCTCCAGTCGGATCTCGAGGGAGTTGTGTTAACCTCCACGCTTCTCCTGTGCGCCGCTGCGTTATGGCCGCCATATATTAAAGGTATATTTCTGACTGCGTAGGGAATTGTGGGAAATTGCCTGATGGATCGACAGCGATATAGAGATTTGTGCAACCGAGGAGTGCTGTCTGAGTGATGCGTCCCTGTGTGTGTGTGTATATGTGTGTGTGTGTGTGTGTGGGGCTTTTATTATTATTTATTATTTATGAGGGTCTGTTCACTCTCTGACCACAGATATGAGAGAATTGCACTTTTGGAGGACATAAATCGCTCTAAAACGCCACTTGTGTCTCATACACCCCCTGCCTTCCTGTTCTGGAGGATTATTTACGACCTGCTGTGGTACAGAAACTATAATCTGTTAGCGTACTGTAAAGAAATGCTCAACAAATGTGTAATATTAATATCAACCTTACCATGTAGTTATAGAAGGAAAAAAAAGGTAGGACATAACATCAACCTCTAGTTTTATGGTAGATGTGATAAAGAGAAGCTGAAAGAGAGAGAGAGACGTATTAAAAAGACAATAAGAAGGTCAACGTGTAGCTAGCATTTAGCATTTATAGATTTAGCTATACACACTAAAGGTAAATAGTTTGTAGACTTTCCTTAGAACTAGCTAGCTATAATAGCTATAATTATAATAGCTATAATTTCCTAATAACTAGCTAGCTTGAATAACATCACTACCTCAGTAGACACTGAGTTTTGAGTTTTTAACTTAACAGATGAGCGAAAGATTAACGGCGCTCACATTCGCAACGACGCCTCAGTGACTGATTTCTCCTCTGTAGTCCCGCCCCCAAATCATTTTTTTATATAGAGGAAGTTTTAAATGGAGTACTTTTATTATGGATTATTATTAATGACATGCTATGATAAAACTAGCTAGCTACCTAGCTAGCTTTGAGCTAAAATATTTATGCTAGACCCTGGGTATTAGCTAGTCAGCTAAGTGTTTAGCAGTCTATAGCTTATGTACAGAAATGATATCTAAGAGACCCAGTATTTAGCTGTAGACATATTAGTTAGCCAAGGGTGGACAGGGGATTGAGATGGAACCATCAGTGTTGTAGCTAGCTAACACACCAACACTAACACACACACACACACTTTGATCAATGTTTCATGAACGGGAGGCTGCTATTGATCAGGACACACAGACAGCTGGTTAATGGAGCCCGGCTTCCTCCTATCCCTCCTGTAGTGTGCACTATAGCAATGTTCTGCCCCATTATCCCTAGCTGTCTTGCATGTAGGAGTGTAAATGACCTTTATCGGCTTTAGCGGGAGGCTAGCGCTGTTAGCGCACGCTGTGACTGACTGATGTCTCTGTTGTGCAGTCACATCATGCTTGTGTTCAATGTAACCACACACACACACTGTTGCAGGAGTGTGTGTGTGTGTGTGTGTGAGACAAGTGTGTTTCACAAGGGAGTCATCTGTCACATTAACAAGAAAGAAAGAAAGAAAGAAAGATACATACTACTTCACTAATGGTGTTAGCTAGCTCGTGTTTAGCAGGCTTTAGAATGAAGGAAAGAAGGAGCAAAAACATAGAAGGAAAGAAAGGCAGAAAAAAAAGAGAAATGGTTAGTGGTGTTAGCTACCCGGCTTCGCATTTAGTTTAGGCTGAAAGATGATTTGAAAGAAAGAAAAACATAGTTATATGGTTAATGGCGTTAGCTACCTGGCTAAACGTTTAGCAGGCTTTAGCTATGACGTATAAATAAAAGAAGGAAAGAGAGAAAAAGATGCATACTACTTGGCTAATGGTGTTAGCTAGCTGACATAGCGTTTAGCAGGCTTTAGCTATGACATGAATAAAAGAAAGAAAGAAAGAAAGAATATATACTACTTGGTTTATGGTGTTACCTACCTGGCCTAGCGTTTAGCAGGCGTTTGCTATGACATGAAAGAACGAAAGAGAGGAAGAAAGAAAGAAAGAAAAGGATGCATACTATTGGTTAATGGTGTTAGCTAGTTGGGTTGGCGTTTAGCAGGCTTTAGCTATGAATAAATAAAGAAAGAAAGAAAATGGTGTTAGCTAGTTGGCTAAGTGTTTAACATATGTAGCTCTAGCTATGACTTGTTTCTGCTAAGTAGATCAACATTCCTCAGCAGCCTTAGCAAGCATGCTAACGCTAAAAAGTGCTGGTGATCATTATTTATTTGTTTATTTTTACAGTTGGAGAACTCTGACTCATTTCGTTGCTCGGCATGTCACAGGCAGCTTGAGGTGGGAGTTTTCTTCTGCTTTTGTCCTCCAGCCTCTCGGAACTTTCTGCCCGTCTTTGTCTCGCGTGCTTTGTTTACCTGGCAGCTTTAATCCGGGATTTAGCCGTCTGCTGCCGAGCGCTGGCTGGCGCTAAAGCTCTTAGCTTTGTTCAAACAGAACGCGAGGAGTCAGAGCCAAGGTCTCTCACGCTGATAATCCTCCATCTCTCGCGCCTCAGAGCGACCTCATAATCACGTTACACCTCCTCCTGAAATACAAACCCTGGAAAAAAAAAAAAAAAAAAAAAACACACCACTGACGTGGAAGAGTCACGCAGCCTGATGCTAATTCTGTGTGCGTCGGTGTCTCGCACTTCTTTTTTTTTTTTTTCTTTTCCCCCCATCGTTCTTTTGGAAGGGCGTCCATGTTGCTTTCTCCTCCTGCCTCAGAAAACACACAGTAGTGTAGCTTGTTATTAGCTT
>CM074941.1:2845350-2856320 GCA_037576815.1 Pangasius larnaudii | reverse complement strand
TAGCTTGTTATTAGCTTATTAGCCTGTTATTAGCCTGTTATTAGCCTGTTATTAGCATTGTTAACATAAGACTCTGTTTTCTATTTTTGCTCATGCAGCTATAATATTTTCTTCTTATTTTTTTTTTTTTAATATTATTTGTGAATATTTTGAAGAAAGAACGTGACAAAAACAACATGCTACATTTAGCCAAACTAGAGCATCATGTTAGGTATATGCTAGCTGTAGCTGAGTAGCTGTCTATCTAGCTAAGCGATTAGCCACAGTGAAGCGTTTTCTGTCACCTTTTTGTCAGCTTCTTTTTTCTCTGTTTTATATACATAGTGTTCAGCGTATAGATATTTATTTAAAATGTCATTATGTAACACACACACACACACACACACACACACACACACACACACACACACACACATACTCGTGTCTCCCTGAGCTCCACAATAAGAGACAGCACCATCTGGTACAGCTCTCATCTGCATCAGGTTTATTTTTACCTCAAAAGTGGTGGCTCCTGTCAAACACACACACACACACACACACACACACACACACACACACACACACACACACACACCATCTCTCTCTCTCTCAGGTGAGAGAACTTTCTGTATATTACTGTTATTAAAGAAATAAACAGATTAAAGTTTAAAAATGTCCTGATTGTGAAGAAGTGAAGAAGAAAACGGATTCAAAGAAAGTAAAGGAAGAAAGTGGGGGAAGAGAAAAATTGAAGGAAGGAAGGATGGAAGAACAAAGGGAAAAGGAAGAGAAGAAGGCAGAAAAGAAAAAGAACTGGAAAAGAGAAAGAGGATGGGGAAAGGAAGAACAACAGAAGGAATGACGAAAGTGAAAGAAGGACAAACATTTATCAAAGTAGAAAGGAAGAGGATTAAATAAGAAAAGAAATAGGGTGAAAAAAGAAGACAGTTTGAGGCAAAAAGAAATGAAAAAAAAAGATTGCACATAGGAAGAAACAAAGAAGGAAACTACGAGGAAAGAAAGGGACTGGATGTAATGGAAGTAAATAAATAAATGAATAAAGACTTAGTTTAGGGAGCACATCCTCCCTACATAGGCAACCTCCACCTGAATGGAACACTATTATAGCGCATACTTTAAAATAATGTGTGTTAAATATTGCATTATCTTTCATAGAACGGACTATTTACACTGTCGTGTGTGTGTGTGTGTGTGTGTGTGTGTGTGTTTGTGTTTGGAAAGGCTGTAGCTTGTAGCATCCACACACACTTTCCCCTTCAGGGCATTATACCTTTCACTCACTCACTCACTCTCACACACTGTAGGCAGGAGAACTGATCATGTGTGAAGAAGCGTTGACTCTCATAACTGTGTGTGTGTGTGTGTGTGTGTGTGTGTGTGTGTGTGTGTGAAGTTGCTGAGGTGTAGGGAGTTTGTTTACTTCTTTTCATTCCCTCCAAGGTCAAGCGAGTGAGGGAACAAGGGTATAAGATCTGTTCACCTGGAAAGATTCAGGACGCTGCACGTCTTCTCCCAGCCATCAGACCTGTCTTTCTCTCTCTCTCTCTCTCTCCCTGTCTCTCTCTCTCTGTATCATCCTTCTCACTCTCTCTTTCACTCTGTCACTCTCCCTGTTTGTCTCTCATTCTCTCCCTGTCTGTGTCTTCCAGACTTGTCTGTCTGTCTCCCCCAGTCTGTCTGTAACTCTCCCTTTCTTTTTCTCTCTCTCTCTCTCTCTCTCTCTCCCTCCCCCTGTCTGTTTCTCTCTCTCTGTCTCTCCTGTCTCTCACTTCCAGACTCTCCTGGTCTGTCAGTCTTTCTCTCCCTGTCTGTCTCTCCTGCTCTGTCTTTCTCATTCATTCTGTCCTTTTCTGTCTCTCTCTTCCAATCTGTCCAAGACTCTCCTGTATCTCTCTCCTGTTCTGTCTTCATCTTTCTCTCCCTGTCTGTCTTTCTCTTTCTTCCTGTCTGTCTTTTTTCCAGTCTGTCTGAGAATCTCCTGTCTGTCTCTCTCCCTGTATGTCTCTTTCAGTGTCTCTCTTTCTTATGTTTTTGGTTTTCTCTCTGTTTTGTCCCAGTCTGTCACCCCGTTTGCCTCTATCTGTCTTTTTTCTTTCTCTTTTCTCTCCTGTCTCTCCACCTGTCTTTCTGTCTGCCTTTTGCTCTGTCTCTCTCTATATATATTTTTTTCTTTCTCGTTCTCTCCCACAGTTCTTTTCCCTGTCTGTCTCTCTCCCTGTCTCTATCCACCTCTCCTTCTCTCTGCATATCTCTCACTCTCTACTACTTCTCCTCCTTCTTTCTGTCTTTCACTCTGTTTCTGCCTCTCTCCTTCCATCTCTTTACCTCTCTGTCTCTGCCTCTCATTTTTCTCTCTCTCTCGCTCTGCGTTTTCTGTCTTATCCCTCTCTCTCATTCTTATTCCTCCATCACTGTCTGTCTGGCATTTTTCTCTCTGTCTATCATCCTTCTCTCTCTCTCTCTGTCTGTTTTCTCTCAGCCTGTATCTCTTTCTCTCTTACTGTCTCTGTCTTTTCCTTCTGTCCCTCCCCCTCCCCTTCCATGGTCCCTCCGGTATAATCCCTGTGTCTCGGCTCAGAGCACTGCTGTTTTATTGAATGGGCTTTTTATCCATTCACTCGTTTATCTGCAGGCTTGTTCTCTTTTTCTTCATGTTCAGTCGCTCCGCTTCATGTAATGTCCCCAAAGGACACAGATTTTCTCCGTCTCTCTGTCTGTCTGTCTCTCTCTCTCTCTCTCTCTGAACCAACTGTGCTGGTGTAACTGTAGTAGAGAGTCAGAATTAAAACACAGATATACTGCATGTAGGTGTGATGATGTCATAAGCCTCATGCTACCAAAACACATTTTGTTTATATACCTTCACTACTTAGGGAGCGACCTGGAGGGAGAGTTAATGAAGTGCCCTTTATTGCATTATGGAAATTTGCCTTTAGATATTGCTCTTTAAAGAATAAAGGCTAAATAGTCTCTCTCTGACACACACACACACACAAAATGGTACAAAATTTTAATTTTATGCTTTGCAAATCAAACTTTTTGTAAGTTCGTAACTTGTAACAAATTTTGTGGTGCTCCCTCAGAGACGGCCCCGCCCACTCAGCTGTCTGCGGCTGCGATTTGCAACGATTATTGGCGTAAATTGCAATTCCTAATCGCAATGCTAACATTGTAGAGAAAAATGGTTACTTAGTATTGGCAAGTATGTTGTAAAGATGTAAATTGCAGCATAAACGTAAACCCGAATTTTATTTGTAATGATTTAAATTGTGAAATTGAAGTCGACAACTTTGATTCGTTATCGGGAAAAAAAAAATTAAGTCATCGATTCGGATTCGCATCACATCGATGTAAAGACATAAATTGTGATTCGTAATCGCGGCGTAAATAGACATTGATTCGTAATCTGCGTGAACATTGTAAAGAAGCTGGCTGCGATTCATAATTGCAACATAAATACGTAAATTGTGATTCTCAACATTGTAAATAAATTAATTGGAATTTGTAATTGCAACAAATGTAAACCAGGAATTGTTTCATAATTGTAACGTGAAGACATAAATTGTGATCGCATGGGAACACTGTATAGACATTAATTGCGACTCATAATCGCAACATAAACACTGTAAAAAACAATTTTTAAAGAAAATAAACATTGTAAAACTAATTGGTTCGTAATCATGACAAACGTAAAACCGTAATGATTTGTAGTCGCTACATAAACGTAAAGATGTAAATTCCGATTCATAATTACAATATGAATATAGTAAAGATGTAAATTGAGTCAGAATTGCAAATAAATGTTGTAAAGTAATTAACAGTGATTTGTAATTGCCACATTAATGTAAACTGTAATTCGTAATTTCAGTATGAACATTGATTTGTGTCAGCAAAATAACTTGTGATTCAAATCTCGCTCAACGCTCATTATGATTCATGATCATGACATAAACGTAAAGATGTAAATTCTGATGCGTGACCACAATGTGAACATTTTAAAGCTGTAAATTGTGATTCGTAATCACAACATGAATGTAAAACCGTCAATTGTGGTTCAGACTCACAATATGAACTTTGTATAGACGTGATGTTATTGTGACGTAAACTTCGTAAACGTTAAATAGTTATAATGTTATAATTAGTTATATGTAAACATTAATTAGTTTTAGTAGTTAATTAGTTTGATTCGTTTGCATCCTTATTACATCAAGTTGTTATATATTATTGTGCACAGTATAACACAGCATTATTATGTAAATATGAAGTGTTATGATTATGACTATAACGGCGGACTGTACTGTAGCTGCGTAAAAGACAAAATGGGTTTAGTTTCCATATTAGGAGCTAAAATGTCGCTCTTTCTGCAGTTACACAAAGCGAGTGGTGGGCAGCGGGGTACGAGCCCAGGGACAAAACCCAGAAGTGCGGGTGAAGGAAGCTGATCCGGGCATCAACCAGGTGATCGACAAGCTGAAGTATATCAACCAGGTAAGAACCAATCAGACAATCAGGAAGTCGATTGAGCGTATCAATCATCAATGAAGCAATCGTATCATATCATTGTGTATCAATCAGATATGAAATGTTTGGGTGATTGATACAGGTGATTAATACAGTCAAGTGAATCAATTTGGCTGAGCGAATCAATTACTTAGATTACTTAGCCAGTTAGATCATTAGTAGTGCCCAAGTAAATCAATGAGGCAACTAACCAATCGGGTGATCAGTTCAGAGGAGTAAATCAGTAAGGTATAGTCTGATCAAATGGTCAGTGCAGACAAGCGAACTGAAAAGGGGATCAGTATAGCCAGTGAATCATTTAGGTGTAAGCTGATAAGGTAATCAAAACAGTCAGGTGAATCAGGTATGAAGTGATCAGGTGATCACTACAACTTCAGTGAATCAAATCCAGTTATTAATACATCTGATTGAATCAATCAGGTATGAAGTGATCAGGTGTTCACTACAGCCGAGTGAATCAATCAGGTGATCAAAGCAGTAAAAGTGAATCAGATATGAACTGAACAATCAGGTACAAACCGATCAGTTATAGCTGATTGAATCGGTTAGTTATGGACCAATCAGGTGATCAGTTCAAACAAATGAATCAATCCTGTATGAACTAGCTAGCTAACATCACTTGCTAAGTAGTATGTATGATAGATGGCGTACATAAATAGCTAGCATAAATACCTAGCTATCTGATAGACATTCAAAAAAGAGTTAAATAAAACTAGCTGGCCCAGAAGCCCTGTCTTGAACTTTTAACGATTTTTCTGCTCAGAAATTAGCTTGTGTAATTTGTCTTTAGCGCAGAACAGCCAGCGAGGATGTGTGTGATCGATGGATACATATTTACCAGTCCATCTTCAGTGTTTGCGTTCAGCTTCTGGCTAAATCAATGCTGTTTTAGCTCCATTGTCTCATTGTGGTGTTTGTGCTGAGGCGGCTGTGTGTAGTGCGTTTAGCCAGAGGACGTGATGACGCTAATGCTGATTCAGGGATCATTATGGTCGATTTTACACACACACACACACACACACACACTGTGTTTCAGATGAGGCTGGGCTTTTATTTCATCCAGGGCAAACCATTTTAGCCTTACAGTCATTTTGCTGTCAGTCCTTACAACAGTTATTTACCTTTTAACCTGGCAAGTAATTTGATTTTATTGATGCTAACACCATAATCTGGAAGCTAACACTGTAATCTGGGAAGTAATTTGCTAATGCTGCAATATGGCATCCGACTTCATAATCTGGGAGCTCAGTAATCCTAGGAGTTCACTCCATTATTTTGGAGGTAATTTGCTAATCTGGGAGATGCCTCCATAATCTGAGAGATCACTTTGTAATCTGGGAGATAATTAATTAATCAGTGAGATAATTTGCTAATCTGGGAGTTAACCGCATAATCTGGGACCTAACTCATTAACTTTGGAGGTAATTTTGAAATATCAGAGGTAACTCCATAATATAGGCTGTTCATTTCATAACCTGTGAACTCCGTAATCTGGGAGTTAACGTCCCAATCTGGTAGATAACTAATCCTTGGAAGTAATTTGTAAACCAGGAAGTAATTCCATTGTCTGTGAGATAACTCTGTAACTTGAGAGCTATATCCTTAATTTGAGAGCTAATTTCTTAGTCTGTGAGAGAATTTGATAATCTGGGATCTTATTCCATAAACTAGAAGCTAATTTAGTAGTCAGGGAGTTAATATTCTCTAATAATCTTAGTTCTGTGATGTAGTTTATTAAGCTATTATTAATTTATCTAGATAATTTGTTATCTCTGTAACCTAGTTAACTTCATAATCTGGGAAGATTAAACTAGGGTGTAATTTGCTAATCTGGAAGCTAGCTCTGCAATTGTTAAACTAACTCTGTAATCTGTGAGATAACACCATAATATAGCAGTTAATTTCTGAGGTAATCTATTAATCTGGGAGGTAATCAGATAATCTGGGCGCTATAAATTAATTTAATAATCTGGGGTTTAACTCATTAATCTGGAAGGTAATTTGTAAATCTGGGAGCTAATGCTGTAACCTGTAAGGTAATTTTATAATCTGGGGTTTAAATTATTAATCTTGGAGCTAAGGTAATCTGGAAGATCGCTCCATGACCTTTCATTAACTCTGTAATCTGTGATGTGGTTTATTAATATGTGAGGTAATTTGCTAATCTGGGAGCTAACTGTAATCTGGGAGTGAATCTTGGAAGGTTCCTTGCCAGAAATTTACTTGCAGATTTTCAACTGGTTGTATTTTAACAATGTACATGATGCTATAGATATTTCAATATACTGTTAATATTCTATAACAAGTTTGTGGTTGATGTCGTACTCGGTGTAAACATAGTGGTGCATGCTAATGGTCTTCATTTGTATGCGCCATTGAATTAAAAAAAAAAAGTGATCATTCAATCGCACTCATTTACATAAACTGGTATTGATTTGAATCCAGATCGTTCTCCCCCCCCACACACACACACACATTTGTGCGCCTGAGACAAAGTCTGACCCTCGATAGAAGCCTAATGATTACTATTATTTAGAAGTCTGACCTTCTAGTCTACTTCTTAGTGAACACTTCTAAGTGCTAGTATGTGATTTGAGACACAGCCCTGGACTTGGTTGTGAACACGAGAGGAACTCAGGATTTCTCCTGTGAAACTGTGCTCCGTTTCTCACTGTGAATTATTTACCGCTCTTTGGCATGCGGCGCTTCTCCCTTCTGAATCAGTGATGCGTTTCTCCTCTGAATCAGTGATGCGTTTCCTGTCTGAGGTCAACAGTGTTAACGTCTGTGTGTGTGTGTGTGTGTGTGTGTGTGTGTGTGTGTGTGTGTGTTTTCACTGTCACGCTGCACACAAACAAAACGCCTGTGAGAATAAACGATGGGTTTAAAAGTGCACTATGGCCTACACACTTCTATACGAAGGTGGTTAATTATCAGGCTCGTTAGCAAAGTGACCTCACTGACCTCTGGGACGTGCCGGGGTCAGAGTTCACCGTAAAGCCTTCACTTAGTCCTCAAAACAATAAAAACGAGACGAATATCTCACATTCCGTCTGGGGCACCAGCAATCAGCGCTCCTCACCCGTCATGCTAATGAGGGTCGTTAAGCATGAGAACCGAACCGAAATGGCAAGACGTCCAGGAGGATGAGATGGAGAGAGAGAAAAAGAGAAAGATGGGAAGAGAAAAGGAGAGATAGATAAAGAGAAAGTCAAACAGAGAAGAGGAGAGGAGAATGCGTAAGGGTAACAGAGAGAGACAGAGAGAGACCAACGAAACGAAATGGAGGGACAGAGGCAGAAGAAGAGGCAGAAAGAGGGGGAGAGGGAAAATGAGAGAGAAGGAGGAATAGACAGGCAGATTGAGAGAAAACAGAAGAAAGACAAAAACAGAAACCAGAGAAAGACTGTGTGAGAGAGAGAGAGAGTATGTGAGACAGGAAATAAAAGAAGAGTCATGGGCTTGCTTTCTTTCTCACTTTTTGTCTTTCTTTCTTTCCAATACTGGTGTGTGTGTGTGTGTGTGTGTGTGTGTGTGTGTGTGTGTGTGTAACACTACCTGTCAGTATGACCTTTAACTCAGGACACCAAACACACAGAGAGGACAAGACAGGTGTGTGTGTGTGTGTGTGTGTGTGTGTAAATAAGGAGGTAATGGCTGTGCTCCACCCATCACTGTCTCAAGACTTTCCGTTAAACATCAGTGACACATAACCTTATTCAAAGGTCAGACCCATCCCATTTATCATACCCTGCACTTCCCTAGTGCACTAGGGTGTAGGGTGCTCACTCCAGAAAAGTCAGTGACATGTAGTGCACTATTAATGTTCGGGATATAAAGTGTGAAACAGTGGACACTGTGTTTTTGCGCGCAGCAGTCACGACCTGCTCTGTGTGGCAGAGGGGCAGGGCGCCAAAGGGGCGGGGCCACCCAAGGGGAGGAGCCAATGAAGATCGGTAGCTTGTTAGTAAATATGCTAGATGGCTTTGTCGTTTAAACTAAACGTAAATAGTGAACTGGATAGATACAACATTCGTTCTATTCTTCTTTTATTTATTTATCTCTCCCATTTTGAACTGCTTTCGTTTTTTTCTTTTTCCTTTCATTTTCTTCCTTTGATTCAAGCCTTTACTTTTCCCTTTCTTTCTTTCTTTCTTTCTTTCTTCTGCCTTTATTTTAATTCTTTCACTTCTAATTCTTTGAGGCACTTCTTTCTTTCTTTTTCTTTTTCTTCTTCCTCTGCGTCATTCTTTGAGGCACTTCTTTTTCTCTTTGCTTGCTTGTTTGTTTTTCTTTCTTTTTTCATTCCTTCCTTCCTTCCTTCTCGATTTCTTTCTTTCTTTTGCCTCTGCCTCATTCTTTGAGGCACTTCTTTTTCTATGCTTGTTTGCGATTGTTTCTTTTTTTTTCTTCCTACCTCACTCCCTCCCTTCCTTTCTTCCTGATTCATTTCTTTCCTTTATCCTTCTTTCATTTTCGGCTCCTCGCAGTATTTCCAGGAAGTAAATTATCCAGTTTCTCAGCAGTAAATTCATCCGTCACTCTGCGTTTTGCACTTACTCTGGATATGAATTGATTTTTCTCCTGGGAAAAAGAATGGCATTTCTTCCCATGCAGCATTCCCCCCCCGCCCCCCACGGATGGTGGGAGCGGCAGCACAGAGAATCATCTGTGAAATGAAAACTGTGTGGAAAGGCAGCTGCACGCTATTTACACCAGCTACGTCCTCACAGCTGACTGGATTAAAGTAGGTGCATTCTGGTATTATAGCAGAGCAGTGTTTACTCTTAGCACTGCTGTTTACTTCCTGGTTGGAGCTGATTGGCTGAGGTTGTGTACACACTTTCTCACACTCCCGTTCCAGTTAACAACCGGCAGCTTGTTTTCACGGTTCGAGTCTTTGATGCTAATTTAACGCGTTTGTTTTTATTTGTCTCCTGTTTAATTAATATGATAAACAAGAATCAAAATTACTTATACATAAACACAACGCTTACACAATGTTAAACAATGTAGCTAAGAATCTTTTAACGGTTGGGTTTGGTTCCTCAGCATCTGATTGGTTCATTTCAGCTGAGGCTCCACCCACTTACTCACCTTCATTAGTACACCCAGAAGGTTTTCTTTACGTCGGCTGAAGAGGAAGCTGTTACCCTGAAGGAAGAATTTTACCTAACACTGTCTGAATCGAAATCAGGACAGGGCCTTCAAATGGCCGACTCTGAAGTAAGAACACTAATTAATGTACTTTAGCGTTTGGGACGGAGCCTTAAAATGACCACAGTTCTCACAAAACACTAACTAGTCATAAACTCTAATTTGAGACCGAACCGCAAAACATTCTAGTAAGAAAGCTAACTAGTTACAAACCCTAGTGTTTGGGATGATGCCTTAAAATGGCCGACTTTAAAGTAAGAGCACTAACTATTTACTCTAGCATTTGGAACAAAGCCTTAAAATAGCTGACTTTAAAGTAAGAACACTAACTATTTACTCTAGCATTTGGAATAAAGCCTTAAAATGGCCACAGTTCTCACAAAACACTAACTAACTGGTTGAGTTTAGTGTATGGGTAAAACAGTAACTAGGGATAAAGTCTAATTTGGGAAAAGGCCAACATTCTAGTACGAACACAAACTAGGGATGAGATGTAGTGTTTGGGATAGAACCTTGTAAAATAAATTGGGTATTTTAGTAAGAGCAGTAAGTGTTCATGAATTCCAGTATTTGGGACAGAGCCTTAAAATATCACCATTGTAATAGGAACATTTGGAACAGAGCCATAAAAGGTGAGTAAGAATAAGAGCTGTGGTGTTTGGGAGGAAGCTTGAAAATGGCTGACTTTGATGTAAGAACACTAACTAGGGAAGAAGTGCAGTATTTGGGATGGAACCTTGTTTAAAATGTCTGATCTTTCAGTAAGGTCACTATGGCTAAGTTTCCTTTTCGCTAATCACGGTTTATGAATGCGCTGCTAGAGCTTTCATTTACGTTCGCCATTCTGGCACAAACCTCTCCTGTGGGCGGGGCTTGACAGCGATTTACTCTCATTGGTTAGTGAGACAAACACTATAACTATACAGAGTACCACATCCAGAACGCTCTCCAAAATTCACACCAATGAAGTCTCTACTTCCAGGTCAGGGAGCTGTCGATCCAAATCTCACTATCCAATGAGAGTAAATTGCCGTTAAGCCCCGCCCACACGAGAGGTTTGCCATAAAATGGTCACCACTCAAGATAAAGCTTTATACAGAGCCTTAAAATGGCCGACGTTCTAGTAAAAACACTAATTAGGGATGTATTTTAGCATTTGGGACAGAACCTTAAAGTAGTCAGTTTTCTAGTAAGACTGCTAACTAGTAATGAACTCCAGCGTTTAAGACGGAGCCGTAAAATGGCTGAGTGACGTATAATATATTTTTTGTTAATCCCTTTATTTCTGTAAA
>CM074941.1:2797684-2818202 GCA_037576815.1 Pangasius larnaudii | reverse complement strand
ACGAAGACGACAACCCAAAACTGCACACAATCTAGAAACACAACAAGAGGAGAGCAAAAACTAGAATCGAAACCCGATTCTACTAGAAACAGAAACAGAACTAGAAGATGAGCTAGCATTAAAATTAGAACCTAAAATGAACCAGTACAAGAACTAAAAGCAGAACCAGAATGGGAATAAGATCAAGAACAGAAACTAGAACACACAATCATGAACCATTACAAGAGAAGGCAACAAAAACAAGAAATAGTTTAAAATTACTTAAAATTAAATCACAATCCAGAACCACAATCAGAACAAGAGTCGCAATCAACTAATGAGCACTAGAACCCAGAACCAGAATAAGATCTGAACAAGAACACAATCAGAATTGGGGCTAGAGCAAGAACAGGTAATATAGCCAGATCAGAACCACAACAAGATCCAGAACAAGAACTAGGACTAGAATCAGAACCAGTAAAAGAACTAGCACAAGAATCAGAATGACGAGAACCAAGAAGCCGGCATGCTGAAGAGCTTCAGTGGTGCTAATTAATGCTAGATTAGCAAGGTGATGTATGGGTTCATTAATGCTGGGGTTTTGTGTGTGTGTGTGTGTGTGTGTGTGTGTGTGTTAATTAACAGTAGAGTAGGTGGATACTGTAATTGCATGCTGCATTTTTAAAAGCGTCCAATGCTGATTCATCTGTGTGTGTGTGTGTGTGTGTGTGTGTGTGTGTGCGCGCACACACTAGACTGAAAATCCTTTTCTTTTCTTCTTCTTCTAATGTACTATTGTAGTAAATATGATGTACCACATCAAGTAACTATGGCAACCATTTTGTCGCACTATATATATTACAGTATAGCGGTTTGGGACGCAGCCTGCGACATCATTTTGTCACTTCAGGACACACAACAGAATTTATTTTGTGTTTCCTGTGCTGGTGCTATTAGTTTTCCCTCCAGTTTTGCTCCAGTAGTGTGTGTGTGTGTGTGTGACGGGAGCAAGTGTTTACACTGATCCGATTCATCACACACTCCACGTCCATCACAGCCTGTCCTCTGATGTTAATTGGCAGTGCTAATTATCCGACCGCACACTATTAAGCATCAGATCTGTGGTTCTGCGGGTACGGGGGATAAATGGCCATCCATTAGCGCCTCGCTTCCTTCCACGGATTAGCTCGCTATTGATTTTGGACAGCCATTTTTTTCCCCCCCTCATCTCTCCATCCTTATATCGATCCGTTTCTAATGTGCGGTTACAGTGTGACCATCCGTTATTTGTGATTTCGAGCTTACGTTCATACTGTTGTCAGCGGCAGCCACATTTACTGGAAAAGATGAAGTTAGTAAACACATCCCCTTTAATCTTTCTTTAATTATTACCTCATTTCACACAGTGATCGCTAGTTCAGTAGTTAGCTACTGTTTATGTGTAGCTACTTTGATGATTTCTCATGCTAGGCTGGCTACAGTCAGGGCCATAAGTATGTGGACAGTGGCGGTTTTTGAAATTTTGTCTCTGTACAATGGATTAGTCTGTGCGATGTGATTGAACTGGAGACTTTCAGCTTTAATTTTCACAGGCTCAAAAGTAATTGGACAGTTGACTGATAAGCAGTTTCATGGCCAGGTGTGGCCTGCTTCCTCGTTATTTCACGACAAGGAAATAAATGGTCTGGCGTTCCAAGTGTTGAATTTGCATTCGCGGCCCAAAGAGGTGTCGATGCAAGTGAAGGAAGCCATAATTAAGCTGAGAAAAATAAAACAGACCTATCAGAGAAAGAGCAGAAAATGTAAAAGTTGCCAAATGAACAATCTCAGCAACGCTTAAAGGCCTGGAAGACCACGGAAGACAACTAACATCAAGAACCCTCTTCCCAAGAGCACTCAAGAACACGAGGTAGGCGTATCATTGTCAATTTCGTATCATAGTAATTTAGCTAGATTTATTTCAGCTATTACTGTACAGTCACCCTATGTTACGTAGTTCAGCACTCGCTTATCTCATCAATTCCATCAAAGCGAGAGAATCCTTCCTGCATGAGCCATTTTGTCCTTCACAACGCTGCCGTGTGTTTATTTATCAGCTAACACTCGCTGTGTCCATATGTTCAGCTAATTAAATCACAGTGCTCTGATCTGCTGAACGAGAATGCGTTAATTACTGAAACTGCCTCCGTCTATATCTTCTCATCCCTCCTCTTTATTTATTCAGCTAATTTTTTCCTCCCTTTCACTTTTTCTGTTGTTTTTAACCCCCTACGTTATGCTACTTCGTGTGATTTTTTCACCTGAGCACATCCCACTAATTAGTCAATCGGTTATATAACGTAGTACATGCCATGTTCTCATTAAGTCAGATTTGTTTTTGTAGATTGCTAGACGTCATTGCCATGGATTACATTTAGCTAGCTAACAGCCAGGCATAATAAGTGGCTATCTAGCATTACTTCATACTGTAAAAACTTAGTTACCTTAAAAAAAAAAAAAAAAAAAAAAAAAAAAACTCTTTTGACTTGTTGGACTAGTCAAGTTTAAAAGTACTCAAATAGCTATATTCATTTTATAATAACTATTATTTATTTACCACATTTAAAAAATTCTTGATGAACGTAACTCCAAGCTTATACAGTACATTTAACCTACGAGCCTAATTTTAAGTCTTTACTCTCTAGCATTTTAGTTTTTGCTTTCATTTTAAACTTTATAACTCTGTTTTAGCCCAGATTTGGTTTCATAGCCTTTTACATTTATACAATGAGCACTTCCCCTTGAAGGTCAGGTCTCAAGCGCTACGCTCCGTCAGTCTCCTTTGCTTCACCCTTTAAAGGGAAGGAGCCTGAGGCGCCGTATTTGGGCAGCAGCCAGACTCTCTTGTCTTTCTCACGCTGAAATGTCAGATGATGGAGAACCGTGGCCTCGCTCCAAATATTTTAATAACTCTGTTTAGATCCCATCGTGGCTGGTGACACGTATAAATTACAGCTTGGGAAAAAAAAAAAAAAGAAACAAGGCTGGGAACACCATACACACACACGAGTGCGCTCACTGAATGCTGTGTTCCTTGTTTTTGTGAAACGGTCTGATAAATCTGACAAGGCCAAAGTGATTCATCACAGACACGCCACTGTGTTTCCTTTAACGGCCTCATTGTTTAGGTGAATATTGATTTTTATAGGCGCGCGTGTTGCGACCACAACAGATGTATGAGATTGTCAGTGCGCTAACTAGCAGCAGTTAGGACTCATTAGACAACTCGTAGCAAAAATATGCATTGCTTGAATATGTGTCTTAGGTTTCCTTATGTAACTGACAAATACGTTGAACATTACAACAGTACAATGATTGAATGTTAATAAAGACACAGTGCTTGTGTGGCCCATTTCGACTCTTAGTGGTGTATGTTAGATTGTAACGAAATGAACTATGACTAAGCTTTCACTGGTGTGACTCATAAGAGGGAGCTACTTTTTTTTTTTTTTGGAGGAGGAGGAAGTGTGGGCTTGATTATGTTTAAATGTTTTAATAGCTTACTTTATTATACAGTCTGTTCAATGTATTGTTCAATACAGACACTCATATCGAACAGGACGATACAATGCGCAGTATCGTTACAGCCCTGATATAGTATATGTGGTTAAATAGACAGAATGAGGAACAGACACAATGCATAATTCAGCGTTAAGAGCGTGTAGTGAGAGTAGCGCTATTCAGATGTTACGCGAGAGTCACGCAATATGGAGCACGTGGAGCGTCACTGTTTAAGTTTGATGTAACCACAGTATGTAACACTGAAATGTATGGGTTGGGCTCTAAATACACTCGAAAAACTATGGGATGCCATTTAAGGCCAATATTATATACATTAATATGACACTATTAAGTATTTAATAGTATCATCTCTTTAAAGTTTAATTAATTAATTAATTATGAATAGACTTAGTGAGCTGTAAGCACATCAGAGGAGTGCTCGGTCAGCTTATCCTTCAAACTGTCTGCATGTTTTCTTTTACAGGAGAGCTCAAGTTAACTAAAGCATAGGGATTATTTTATTAATTCAACAAATATCAAAAATCAAATAGAGAAATAAAAGATGTGATGAAGCCTGCAAAAACCTGAAAACGGTCCGGTCTCACTATACTGTATCAACCGAATGTTTCTTTACCAGAAAGAGTTTGAAGTAAAACCATTTTAAGGACCTTTATTTATCAAATGAAAAACTAAAGAATCCCTGAAGAATTTTTTTTGCATTGGTCGATTTATACGTCTGTTTGGTCCAGACAGAAACACACCAGGTGGTGAAACACTAACACACACCACTTTAAACACAGATGTTTAAATATTCAACTTGTAAATATTTAAGGCAAACTGGACACACACACACACACACACACACACACTTCACCATGAAGTTAAAAGTGTGTGAAGATAAACACGGGACATCTCCCGGTCTGCTTTTGCTTCCTTCTTTTGCACACTCTATTTCATCCATATTGGATGAAGGGTTAGTGTGTCCCCTCCTCCCTCCGCTTTAATTAAATATCAGAGAGACTCATTTCACGCCACATTCTCACTGCTGCTGAGTGTACACACACACACACACACACACACACACACACACCTTAAGGAAGGCTCTGGGTGTTTAGTTTAAGCAGCTGCTGTGTGTGTGTGTGTGTGTGTGTGTGTGTGTGTGTATACACTCGGAGTCTTCCTGTCCCACCGTGAGCTGAGTTTGATTTATAATATTTCCCACTGTAGTGTGCACTACTTAGCGTCGTTTTGTCCCATCGCCCAGACCAAGTCTTTAATCTCCTCACTAGTTACATTTTATATTATATATAAAGTAATGCAATGTAAAAAGAAAACAATAAACATCGTTAAAGGAGCTGCATAGTGAGAGTGGGCATGTCCTGTGTTTGGACTATTAAAAAGCACAAACAGCAAATGTGAAATCTTTACGTTCAGCGATGATGAGAATCCTCCATTTTTTTTTACACACTGTTCATAATCATTTACTTCATCTGCATCACACTAGAGATACAGGTCAGGCTACATCCCAAACTGCATGCCATCAATCAGACTTATTAATTCCATGTTGTCTAGGTCTAATTCCCTAGTCTTTTCAAGAGTCCTTAGCTCTAGACTCTGATTCTAGAGTCACTAGAATCTAACTCATTGCTCGAAAATGCCACTTAGCATGTTAGCCTGATAGCATGTTTAGAATTAGAGTTGAGTCCAGAATCCTACACTCTGATGTCCAGAGGTGCTAGCTCTAGTCTTACTCAAGTTGAACCAAGAGTCCCTAGCTCTAGTGTCTGATTTGCATCTAGAGTCCAAAGCTCTAAAGTCCTAGCCCAGGAGTCCTACTTCGTTCCAGAGTTCCCAGCTCTAGAGTCTTAGTCTAGATGTGCTAGCTTAAGAGTCTGGGTCAGTCTGATAGTCCCTTAATTTAGAGTCCTTGTTGAGTCCGAAGTCCTGAGTTCAAAAGTCTGAGTTTTGTCCAGGGTTCTTAGCTCTAGCTTTCAAGTCACATTCAGAGTCCCTAGTGCCTAGTTAAGTCCAGGATGCATAGTTCTGGATTTGTAGCCATTTCCACTGGCCTTAGGTCTAGATTCTGATGCCAGAGGTGCTAGTTCTGTCCATGTTAAATCCAGAGCTGCTAGCTGTAGGGAGAGAGTTTAATCTAAAATCCTAAGCTCTAGAGTCTGAGCCAAGTCTACAGTCCCTATCTCTAGAGTCTTAGATGAGTCCAGATTTTGTAGCTCTGGAGATCAAATGCAGGCTTTTGAGTGAAATTCAGATTGGCTAGTTCTAGATGGGTCCAGAGTTCCAAGTGCAGGGGTTTTAGCTATAGAAATCAAGTTAGATCCAAAGTTCCTAGCTCTAGAGCCTCATTTGAATTCGGTGCTCCCAGCTATGGGGTCCAAGGGTCAGAGTTAAAAGCTATAGAGTCTGAGTTGAATCCAAGGTCCTAGCTCTAGATTTCTCATCTTATCCAGAGTCCCTAAGTTCAGAGGTGTGAACTGTAGAGTCTGTACAGCCCTAGCTGTAGGGTGGTAGTATAATACAGTGTGTTAGGGTTCTTAGATCTCAAGTCCAGAAATCAATTTCTAGATGAAATCAAAGCTCCAAATTATAGTAACAGAATCCAGGTTTTCTCTATAGAGACCAACTCAGGTCCAGAGTTCCTAGCTGTAGAGTCTGAGTTGAGTCCTCAGTTTCCAGCTCTAGGGTCCAAATCCAAAATTCCTCTCGAGTCCTAGTTAAGTCTGGGGCTCCCTATCTCTAGAGACATCTCTCAGCAACTCACAATAACGCTGTTTCAACCAGTTTTTGCTTGTCTCCTTTAGGACCAGTTCACTCAACAAATAAGCTATTATTGTTATGCCTAGAATGTTCAGGACTTTATATCATTACTGCTTATGTATTTATTGGCTGTAGCCTGCAGGCTACTCTTAAAACAGGCCTGGGGTGAAAAATCGCACAAAACGTTCAGAAAGACCCTGAGGAAGTATAATCACACCCCTCGATATAATACAGTTTAGCACCTTAAAAAGCTTCTGCGGTAGAGTTATAAGAACTACTGCTACTACTACTACTACTACTAATAAGCCTTTAAAAATACATAAAAAAAAAACATCAAACCTATTTTACAAGGCCAAAATCTGTGAAAACTGCTAGTCTGTGTGTGTGTTTGTGTGTCAGAGCTCTGTGCATGACACTTTTCATTAGAGTTCATGTTGCACTATGACACCCTGTTATCAGGCTGTAGAATGCATCATGTTCTCACTAGAGCTGGGTGTGTAATTGCAAAGCGCCTCTCTGTAATTTGTTCTAATGATTATTTACGATTTGCAGCGTAATCGCGCCCAACTCGTGCATAATATCATTCTGATTTAATTGCCCTCTGTGGGAAATTCCCGCTTTTCCCTTTCCATTCAGCACTTCATTATTTTGGTGTGGAAATGAAACGAGCTGCTGTTTTGTGCACTAATTTGAATATTAATCGGCCGTATTCCCCCGCGCGGCTGCTTAATCAGGGGATTGAGAATATCGGCACGTTGTTGGACAAACGTTGAACAAGAACGCGCGCCAAACCAAAAGCTGCTAATAAAAAGGCTAATGAGAGGTTAATGCCAAAAAGGAACACAAGAACCTTGATTCATTATGCAAATGTGATTTAAGGTGATATGCTAATGAGGGCATCCAGACTTCTGTAGCCTCTTTTTCACATCTTCAGCTCGATGCAGCACTTAGCATAAAACATTGCTTTTAGCCAGCTAGCCAGCACTGCACTAATATTATCCAGCTGTATGAAATCTTAGCTAACGTTAGCATCACCTCTCCACAATATTATCTTAAAAAAAAAAAAAAAAAAAGATAGTCTGTCAGTGGAGTTGTTAGCTACACATAAATAGCTAGCTACAAAATAGCTTTAAAACAAGAGGAAAATGACAAATAGAGCTAGCTGGCTAGCAGTACTGCCTTCAATTCCAGTACATTCTGTAATGTGAGGGATTGTAATTATATTAGCTGAAGTGTAGCTAGCATAAAAGCAGGTTTTTAAAATACCTAGCATGGCTGTCATTTCTGCTAACTAGTAAAACAAGATCGCTAGCTAATACTCTACGTCTTACACTGAGGACTTTCTTTGGAGAAGCTTAATAAAAATAGTTAAATAGCTAGCTAGCTAGCTAGTCAGCAACTGCCATGCTATGAAATGAAATATTCATTAAAGCATTATTTAATAATCCTTTGTATGTTAATTCTTTTTCATATTTACTGTAGTTGAGCCAAATACAGCGGGTTCAGTGATTGGTGGAGTTGAACCGAAAGCCCCGCCCCCCCCATGTCTGCCGCCCAAAACAGCGTGATAAACAGTCAGACCTGAAGCGACGATGGTAGTTTGTCAAAACACAGATGCTTACAACGAAAACTGCATAAAATCTGTTTCATCTCATCTTTTTCACCCTGTCCATTATTTTATCGCTGTGTTGTTGACGTGACGCTCAGCGTGCGATCACACCTCTCTCCACCCCCTTCGTCTTTAATTGTTTTTCTCTCGCCGAACATGACTCGGACGGCTGTGTTTCAATCTGGAACTGCCTAAAGATCAATTCTGTGAAGCAGAATAAATATGCCACCCTCACTTTTTTCACAGCATGCCTTCAAAAATGGCTGTCAGGAGCTTCAAGGCGAGGCGGAGGGATCAATAGTGCTAACTGAATCAAAAAACACACACACACACACACACACACACACACACAGCTTTCTGTTTTCAGCATCATGCTGAATAGACCAAATGATTTTAGCGTGAAGTAAAACAAAATATACTAACACACAACCTAGCAAGCACTATACTAGCCAGAACTAGCATTATAGGGGGAAAAAAAACAGGATAACCATGAATTAGCATTATAGTAGGCTAACAGATGTTTAGCATAATATAGGCAGCCTTCTTGTGAAAATAAAGTTGTTAGCAAGTGGCTGTTATTACAATGTTGTGATATTTGGTTAATTTCCCAAGACGGCCATTTTTAAAAATGTAATCCACAAAACAAAAACAAGATAACAAAAGAAATCCAAACATCCTGTAGACACTGCGATAAATCACCTCAATCTCTCCACAGCCAAGAAATGTCCAGAATCCTCTTGAGTAAAAACAATGTCAGAAGAAACATGTTAAATATTTTAATACTTTAGTGTTTGTTGGCTGAAAAAAGTCAACCAATCTGGCAACCGAGATGGGAAACTATGTAGCGGATATTAAGACCAAGACTCCGTCCCAAATAAACATACTGCTAGTGCGCTGGTTTATTTAGGAATTCCGACTGCATCTCAAATGCTAGAGCTCATGTCTAGTTAGTGTTGCTCTTAGTATGTCAATGGTTCTGTCTCAAATTCATACATAATATCTTACTAGAACTTGGTCCTTACTGGACTTGATGTCCTTTCTAGAGCGTTTTAAGGCTCTGTCTTCATGACTAGTTAGTGTTCTTAATAGAACGTCGTCCATTTTAAGGCAGACGTCATGACTAGTTAGTGTTCTTAATAGAACGTCGTCCGTTTCAAGGCAGACGTCATGACTAGTTAGTGTTCTTAATAGAACATCGTCCGTTTCAAGGCAGACGTCATGACTAGTTAGTGTTCTTAATGATTGTTGAGAGGTTTTGAGGTTCTGTCCCAAATTCTTGCCTAGTTTCTTGCTAGAATGTTGTCCATTTTAAGGCTGTGTTCTAAATCGAATTTTAAGGCTTCATTTGTGTGTCTTTATCATGACTCGCTTTTCTCCCTTGTGTTTTTCAGTGAGTGAAGAGAAGCCTGGTGAAAACCTACACCCTGGCCCTCACACACAGGATATTGGATGCACACTTGAGGTTTCGGGCTGCAGGAACACACACAGTGCCTTGTGGGTTCTTAGTGCAGTATACACACTGCTAACGTTATGGAGGTAACACCAGAACACACTCCGGCACACTCCTGAACCTGGACGCAGTAAAGACTCTGTACCAAGACACCTTTTCTTCTCTCACCTGTTTTTTTTTTTCCCCCTTCTTTTCTAATGTGGCACATTTTCACTGCCGACTCTTGACACTTGCCCCATAACACTACTCCTTTGTGTTACGGGCCCTCTGGAGTCAACGAGGGTGAAAAAAGAACCCTGAGATGTTCCTGACGTTCCCTTACAGACGAGGGCAGATTTAAACGGTGTAGGTGATGATTAAGGGGGCGGGGCTATGCTCCTGAGGGAGGATGATTGACAGCTGGAGGGCGCACGCCTGACCTGCAGCTTCTGACAGAGGTTTAATGGAGAGAAAAAAGGAAAATGGAGGAGAAAATAGAGGGGGAAACATAGAGAGCGAATTCTGGAACTCAGACTGATGTAATCTGATTACTGATGACTTTTAATATCTGAATATTCATTACTTTTAAAAATTAATATTCATAAGAAACAGAGCACAGGGTAGTCAGGGTGGAGGATTTAAATTTATACACACACTTTAGTCTTCACAGAAGGACAGACAGACAGATGAATACAGGATGTACTAGATAGATAGACAGACAGACAGGGACAGATAGACAGACAAATAGATAGACAGACATAGGTAGGTAGGTAGACAGACAGACAGGCATTTCGATAGAGAGACAGACAGACAGACAAATAGATGGACATAGATAGATAGACAAACAGACATGTAGGTAGACAGACAGGCAGACAGGCATGTCGATAGAGAGACAGACAGACAGTTAAATAGACAAATAGACATAGATAGACAGACAGACATGTAGGTAGACAGACAAATAGATAGACATAGATAGATAGACAGACATGTAGGTAGACAGATCGACAGACAGACAGACAAACAAACAGACAGACATGTAGATACAGAGACAGACAAATAGATGGACATAGATAGAGAGACAGACAGAGATGTAGGTAGACAGATGGACAGACAGGCATGTCAATAGAGAGACAGACAGACAGACAGATAAATAGACAAATAGATAGACATATATAGACAGATAGACATGTAGGTAGACAGACAAATAGATAGACAGACAGACAGGCTGACAGACAGGCATATAGATAGACAGACAAACAAACAGACAGACATGTAGGTCTGTTCACACCAACAAAAGTGAAAAACAAACAGAACTGTTTTATAAAGAAAAAAAAAATACTTACAGTAACCTGGTTGCATAAGTGTTCACGCCCCTTAACAAATACTTTGTTAAAGCACCTTTTCCTTGTAATACAGCACTCAGTCTTTTGGGATAAGAGTCTACCAATGTAGTACATCTTGATTTGGCAATTTTATTCCAGTCTTCCTTATAAAATTGCTCCAGATCTATAAAATTGTCAGGGGATCTCCTGTGCAAGTCACTCCACAGCTGTTCAATGAGATTTAGATCTGGGCTCTGGCTGGCCCATTCCAAAATGTTCATCCTCATCTTCTGAAGCCATTCAATGGGCTTGGATTTGCGCTTTGGCTTGTTGTCGTGCTGGAAGGTGAAATGTTTCTTCATCATTCTTCAGTCCCAGCTGAAGAGAAGCAGCCCCATTGTGTGATGCTGCCACCACCATGCTTCACCATGGCTATGGTGTTCTTTTGGTGATAAGCATATCTTTTAGAATTATGCCCAGAAGGTTCCCCCTTGGTCTCTTCAGACCATAACACATTTTGCCACATGGTCTGAGGTGATTTGGGTAGGCATTATGGGTAGGATGTTTTTTTCCATGAGAGCTACCCTACTCCATAGCCCAGACATGTAATGAATGAGAGATTGTTGGCACAGGTATGGCGTGACCAGTACTTGCCAGAGTTCCCTGCAGCTCCTTTAATGTTGCTGTAGGTCTCTTGTCAGCTTCTGTGGTAGGTTTTCTTCTTATCCTGTTGTCAAGTTAGGAGAGACAGATTCCTGTTCTTGGTAATGTCACTATGGTGCACCATTTTCTCCACTTGTTGATGATGACCTTCACAGTGTTCCATGGAACATATAACATTTTATAATTTTTTTTTTTTTACGTCTCTCCTGATTTCAACAATGAGATCCCGTACATGCTTTGTAAGCTCTTTGTGGACCATATCAGGACAATTGTGCAGAAACAACAGATCTTTAAAAAATAAATTTAATCTGAATCACTTCATTGGTGATAGGTGCATGATAATTACTATTGAACATGAGTTGGAATATGATTTGTTAATTGTGAGCTCAGTCACATGGCCCGTTATAAAAGCGAGTGTGTGTGTGCATGCATGCTTATGCATCCAGGTTATTGTATGTTTTTTCTTTTTTTCCCCCTAAAAAGTTTTTATTTGTTTTTTACTTGAATCTTGAATTGGTTGTTTATATAGACTGTATATGTTTAATGATACAAGGAGTGAAGTGATATTAAAAATGCTATAAAAACATTCATGTAAACATTTTAAAGTTAGATTTAAAGTTTTGTTTTCAGTGCCAACTAACCCTTTTAATACATATATATATATATATATATATATATATATATATATATATATATTATATATAGACTATATTGTATTGCGTAATGACCATAGCACACCTTTTTAAAGTGGAACGGTGCAATATTATCAATTTCATCATATGCTTTTTTTTTTTTTTTTTTTTGATTCTTGGTACTATGTACCTAAAAAATTTATATTACACCTATTTTATTTTATTTTATTTTAATAACCTGTATGCTTAATATTTTTTACAGAGCACATTAACAAACTAAGTCCATTCTCTGTCGCGTATTTATTTCGAGTTTATAATGAGAGGCATTAAACTGATATGTTGACCTCATTCTTTGTGTGTGTGTGTGTGTGTGTGTGTGTGTGTGTGTGTGTGTGTGTGTGTGTGTCCTCCTGTACTGAGCTGATAACGATTCTGTGTAATAATACAAATCATTAATCCCATGAGCAATAGCCTTAAATTAGCCAGTTAGCCACATAAGCCCATTAGCATGAAACATTTTTTTTTTGCCACCCACACGGAAATCTAAATACATCCTCAGATTAAATGAGTTTATTAAACATGTAAAACAATATTTTTGTCCCAGAAGTTTGATATCTGTGTCAGTCAGTAATGAACTCTGGGAAAATGGTGCTAATTAAGTGTGTGAGGGTCGACAGCAGTGTTTATTGAGCAATAATAATAATAATAATAATAATAATAATAATAATCAGTTAAACCCACTTGGAAGAGCCTTAAATTAGCCAGTTAATTTTTTAATGCAAAGCTTAATGCATTTTTATAGTCTATAAAAAGTGTAAAAAAAAAAAAAAAAAAACACTTTCAGAAATTTAATATCTGAGGAACGAACGCTAGGAAAACGATGTTAATTAAAAGAGTACACGGATCACTAACAGTGCTAACAAAGCTGCAATATAAAATGCTTTTGTTTGTATGTCTGCTATTATTCTCTTAATGATGATAATACAAATCAATTAAACTCGTAATAAATTGGCGAGATGGCGCCGTAAACCTGTTAGCAAAGCGTTACTGTTTACCCAGAATACATTTTTCTAAATGCGTCCTCAGCATCTGTAATGGAAGCCGAACAGATTAAACAAGTCCATGACACATGTGAAACACTGTTTCGAGCTCAGAAATGTGATTTCTGCCAGTAAGTTTTGAATGCTGGGAAAATTATGCTAACGAAATGCTAATTAAAACTGTATGCGGATAACAATGCTAATGAAGCCCTAAAAATCTCACAATGAGGGGGAAAAAAAGTTTTATTCTGAGAGTTAATGATGACAGAAATCAGTCAAACCTGCGAGGATGTTTTAATCATGTCAGTTAGCCACACAAACCAATTAGCATGTCAGGTTTACCCATAATGCTTTTCTAAATCCATCACCTTAAAATGAGTTCATTAAATGTGTGAAGCAATATTACTTTTTACCTCAGAAATGCTTTTGCTAGAAAAAAAGGATGCTAATTAAAGATAATGCATTTTTTTAAAAATACAATCTTACACTTTGATTACATGAGTCTATATTAAATAATATTTTTCCTCAGAAATAAATAATTACCTGTGTATGACATTGCTAATAATGCTAACAAGTCTTTATACAGTCATATCAGCTAGCTAGTTGGCTAGCACTGGTAAAGCACTGGTTTATTAAGAAGCTAGCATGGTAATTACCTAGCGCTGATGTAGATCCTGCCTACAATCAGTTTTTAAACATTTAATATTTAATAAACTTCCATTCTGGAGGTTTATTTCTGCTTTCTAGCCAGATAGCTAGTTAGGTAATGTGATAACTAGCTGACTAAATAAACCACTGGCTTGCTAAGTAGCTAGCACGATGGATTACCTAATTCAGGAGCAGAAACAGCTTTATTGGGAAAGTGTGCTCACACACACACACACACACACACACACACACACACACACAAAAGGAATTTGTTTCTGGCTAATACAATTTAAAAAAGAAATAATAAAACTACAATAACTAATACACAGTATTGCATATGTCTAAAAGGTGTGTGTAAACAAACAGATGTAAATCTGTGTGTGTGTGTGTGTGTGTGTGTGTGTGTGTGTGTGTGTGTAGCAGTAATATATTACACTAAAGCCAAAAACAATTGCACATTAAACAAGATTAGTGTCTAGTGTTAAATCTACGTAAGGGAGATGAAGTGTGTGTGTGTGTGTGTGTGTGTGTGTGTGTGTGTGTGTGTGTGTGTGTGTGTGTGTGTGTTTTGGGGCGGTGCACGGCTGTTCTTGTGCCTAGTCGTTTGCACTATAGCGCCTACCAGAGGGGCGGAGTTCAGAAAGGTCACGGCAACAGGATTTAATATGGCTAAGAAGAAGTGGGAACGGTATCGGAATAGGGCGGACATCTTAACATGAGTTGTGCACTTTTTTTTTTTTTTTAAAACAAGGTCACTCATATTTGGAACGCAGCCCTTTAGACCCCCTCCCGCGTCGCCGCCTTATTTTTGAAATTCATTAGCGCTGGAACCCATTTAGCGTCTGAACCCTAGTGGGAACGGGGGAAAATTGAAAACTCAGATTTAATTTTGCTCCCTTTACTTCCTGGGGAGTTCGTCCCTCTCGGCTATTAGCGCAGAGCCAAAGTTCAATCACAATTAGGCTGAAAATGAAGGTCGCTAACAAAAGAGTAGTGCGCACTAGTGACCTTAATACACTCTAATATGGGTGTATTCTCGCTCTCTCACTCTCGCTCGCTTCGTTAAATAAATTAGCAGAGTCTAATGAAAGAGCGCGGATGACGATGAAACCTTTCTTGTCGTTTATTCTTATGGATTTTACATAATCGGCAGGAAGCACGCTGGATTTTTAGAAGGAAGGGATGAAGATTACTGGTAAAGTGTGCACTAGATAGATGTGTAAGTGAACTCAGGGGTGTTAGCACACACTTTGTGTGTGGTGTGATAATGTGCTCACTGAGGAAAAAATAAATAAATAAAAGAGTAAAAAGGCTTAACAGCTTGAAAGTGTTCATGACGTTCATGATAAAAGTGATGGGGAGTGAAAGAAAGAAAAGAAAATGGAGGTGGAGTAGCAAAGATGTATAAATGACGATGAGAAGGACAAAATGAAGAAGGGAGAGAAAAATTAAAGGAAGAAAGAAAGAGTCAATGATGAGTAAGAAGTAACAAATACTAAAGAAGGAAAGGACAGAGAAAGACGAGTGGGGAAAAAGAATATGAAAGGTTGAATGAATGAATGAATGAATGGACGAATCGAGGGAGGGAGGAGGGAAGGAAAAGGGTTAGAAAAAAGTTCTTTCTTTCGTACTACTTCTCTCATCAACCCCGTTTCCTTTTTATTCCTTTTCACTAAACGAGTCCCTTTTCTCTTTGTTCTTCCCCACTCATTTTGACTTTCTCTCTCTCTCGCTCGATCTCTTGTTTTCTTTCTTCCTTGCCAACTCCTTTCTTTTTATTCTTTCATTCTCTCTTTGAAAGAGAGAAATGAAAAAGAGAAAGGAGAAGTGAAATGAAGGGAGGAGGGAGGGAAAAAAGGAAGGTAGTTTTGAGAAACCAAAATAGAAGTGAAAGAAATTTAATGAAGGCAGGAAGGCGATTGGGAAAAAAAAAGGAAAATGACAGAGGGGAAGGAAGGAAGAAAGGATGGAAAATGCAGAGGAAAGGAAAGGTTGAATGAATGAATGGAGGGAGGGGGAATGGGAGGAAGGAAGGAAAGAAGGAAAAGGATTGAAAAAAATCCTTTCTTTCATACTATTTCTCTTATCAACCCCCTTTCCTTTTATTCGTTTTCACTAAATAAGTGCCTTTTTTCTTTGTTCTTTCCTGCTTACTTTGCCTTTCTTTGTTTTTCTCTTCTTTCTTTCCTTTTCTTTCTTCCTTGCCAACTCCTTTCTTTTTCTTTCATTCTTTCTTTGAAAGAGAGAAATGAAAAAGAAAGAGGAAAAGTGAAGTGAGTAAAGAGAAGAATGGGGGAACGGAGAAAGGGGGAGAGAGAGAAAGGAAAAGTGGAATGAAGGATGGAAGGAAGGAAAATGATGTAAAAAGAAAATGAAAGAGAAACGTGAAATGAATGAATGAATGAAGGGAGGAAGGAAGGAAGGAAGGAAGAAAGGAAGGTATGTAGTTTTGAGAAACCAAAATAGAAGGAAGATGATTGGGGAAAAAAGAAAAGAAAATGAAAGAGAGAAAGGAAAAGTGGCATGAAGGAAGGAAGCTAAACCAAAATGGAAACTAAATTGAGGAAAGAGTTAACAAATAAGGAAGGACAGATAAAGAAAGGGATGGGGGAGGGGGAATGAAAGAGAGAAAGGAGATGTGAAATAAGTGCAGGAAATTAAGGAGGTCATTTTGAGTGAGAAAAAAAAAAGAAACCAAAATTGAAGGAAAATAAAATTAAGAAGAGGAGACAAAAGAATGGATGGTTGGAAGAGAGAAAGAAAAAATATGGAAATAATAATAAAAAAAAAAAGAATGACAGATTACATTTATTGATAACATTTGCTTTGACAGTTTAATTAAAATGGTAAAGATCAGCGTAGAAGTGAACAGGAAGAAGCGCATGTCGTTTCCTCTCTCAGTCATTTTGCTAAATTATGTCATTAAGCAGTTGAATAAAAATATCCCTGAAAAAGAAAAAAAAAAAAAACTAGAAGTGCATTAATGGGTGACGCTCGTCATCATCTGAGTGACGTTCTGGCGTGTGGTGGTGTTTATTTATTTATTTAAAGAATGAGTAATCATTTTTCATTTTCCATTTCACCTCCATATGGTGCAGAGTGAGATCTCGCCCTCGAGTGTTGTGCATTAACGTTAACCATCCGTAATATCTCAGCACGCTAACTCTCTCATTTATCACACACACACACACACACACACACACAGACTGAAGGTCACACAGTTTCACAGTATGATGATTATCTGAGCCAGCGTGGTGGTGTTCAGTCTCACTCGGGACGCCTTCAGGGACGCGACGGCGATCAGAAATAAACCGGGACAAACTTTTTCTAGTTCTTGATTTGTAGGCGTTTATGCGAACGGTTTTGTCCCTGCGGATGGAGACGCCAAAAGTCACATCGATATGAAAATGTCAGCTTGATTAGACCAAAAGGACAGACTGCAGTAAAAAACCTATTAAAGTAGACAAATCTGATTGTCTCATAAAAAAACAAACAAAAATAAATAAATAACATTGTGTTCCTGACTTAATCAACCGAGTGTAAAAGATCAGCTCCGCTATTTTATTATCGTTGTCCACAGACAGTTACTTTATGTGCCCTCACTTTTAAGTGAGAAATGACTAACAAACTGGAATTTGGTATCTTTTTTTTTTTTTTTTTTTTTTGGTATCATCCCAGTTTTTTTCCCTGAGTGTTTTAGATGCTTTCCAAGTGATTTCGTGCACTACATATTCCTGTGCATATTTTCTGGTGTTTTTCCTACTGTTTTTGTCAGTGGTTTCCCCAAGGGTATTCCAGTGTTTTCCCAGTATATATTTTCCTGTATATTCCCAATGTTTTTCCTAATATTTTTGCAGTGGTTTTCCCAGTATATATTCCAATATACTGTATATTCCAGTGTTGTCCCAATTTTTTCCTCAGTGTACTGTATATTTCAGTATTTTCCAGGATATTCCCAATGTTTTTCCTAGTTCTTTTGCTGTCGTTCCTGTTGTTGCAGTGATTTTATCCAGTGGTGTTCCGGTGTCTTTAGAGTATTTCCAAAGGTTTTTTTCCCTCCGTGCCATTCCAATATTTTCCCAGTTTATATTCCAATATATATTCCAGTGTTTTTTCCAGTATTTTCCCAAATATATATATTCCTGTGTTTTATTCCCAGTATTTTCCAGTATATTCCCAATGTTTTTCCTAGTGTTTTACACTGATTCCAATATATATTCTAATAAATTTTCCAGGGTTTCTTTTAGTAATTTCCAGTATATTCCCTGTGGTTTTTTGTGGTGGTTTTGCCCAAGGCTGTTACAGTGTTTTCCCAATGTTTTCTCTGTTTTCCCAGTATATATTCTAATATTTATTCCAGTGTTTCTTTCTGTATTTTTCAGTATATTCCTAATGTTGTTAACCATGTTAAACAACATAATTCCAGGATGTTCTTGGTGTATTTTCCTAGTTCTTTTGCCGTGTTTCCTGTTGTTGCGGTTGTCCAGTGGTGTTACAATGTCTTCCCAGCATTTCCAAAAGTTTATCCTCAGTGCCATTCCAATATTTTCCCAGTTTATATTCCAATATATATATTCCTATGTTTTTTTTCAGTATTTTCCAGTATATTCCCAAATATGTATTCCTGTGTTTTATTCCCCAGTATTTTCCAGTATGTACCCAATGTTTTTCCTAGTGTTTTTGCACTTATTTTTCCACAATATTTTCCCATTGTTTTCCAGTATGTATTCTAATCTATACTTCAGTATTTTCCAGGTTTCCAGTGTTTTTCCTAGAGTTTTTTCAGGGGTTTACTCATGTGATACGTCCAGTGTTACAGTGTCTTCTCTATTTTTATTCCAGTGTTTCACTCTTTTCCAGTATACTGCCTAGTTTTTTGCAGTGCATTTCCCAAGTGATGTTCCAGTGTTTTTCCAGTTTTTCTGTTTGTTCTCAGTATTTCTTTAATATATTATTGTGTTATATTTCCACTGTTCTTCCTTGCATTTAGCAGGTTTACTGGTTGTCCAGTGTTTTTCCAGTGTTTTACACGTTTGAGTGTTTTCTGGAATATTTCATATTTCCCCCCAGGTGCTGTTCCACTGTTTCTCTGTACCCTGCCCTCCCCATGTCATCATAGTGTTTTCAAGTGATTTTCCAGTGTTTACAAGATGTCTTTCCAGTGTTTTTCTCCGTGTACATTCCAGTGTTTTTCAAATGTGTTTTCCAATGGTTTCTCTGTTTTTTGTTTTTCTTACCCTAGTGGCATTCCAGGGAATTAACATTGTTTTTTTTTCAACTTTTTCCAATTGTTTTCCCCCAATATTTCCACTGATATGCTTATATAGTTTCCCAGTACTTTTATCCCCATTTGCACCCCCCACCCCCCCCCACCCCCCCACACCCCATTTTTGAAGTGTTTTTCTCCAGTTTTCCTTATTGTTTCCTTTGGATATCTAGTTTTTGCCAGCATTTCCCCAGTGATTTTCCATATTCTTCACAGTTTTTGACAGTATTTCACTTTTTTTTCAGGTTTTCTTTTTTCTCCATGTTTGCTTAGAGTGTGCTTTTTCTGTATTTTCCAGAGATTCCTCATTGTATATCCCAGTGTTTTCCAGTCCCATGGATATTCCTGGTATTTTTTATTTTTTTTTAGTGTCTTCCAGTTTTTCCAGTGTGATGTTTCCTGATCGTGACCTGTATCTATTACCTGGTTTAAGGTTATGTATTTGTCTTTGTGTAACCCTGTCTGCACTTTAATTGCTCCTAGTTCAACAAAAGATTATGGTTTGTGGAAAAGCCCCATTAAACTCACTTTTACAGTTAAAATGCATTTTTACACATGGCTGATAATAAAGTCTAGTCTTCATCTCCTTCTTTGTGTCAACCATTAACTTATTATTACAGTAATGGAACTGTGAACAATGAACACTAACACTGTGTGCTGTGCAGTACAGCTGGGAAATTCAGAGTGAAAACTCGTCTCATTCTTATTGTCTCATTGTCACAGCAGAGGTGCCCACAAAGATGCTCTCTCTTGCTGTGTGTTTGTGTGTGTGTGTGTGCACTGAATACAGGGAACAGAGACACAAAAGCCCACACGCATGCAGACACAGATGTCTGTAAAACAGCAGAAGTTGAGAGGAAAGGGAACTGGTGTGTGAACAACCCTGAAGTGAAGAGGTAGAGAAAGAGAGAGACAGTGGGCAAGATACTGCCATTTACTTGTGTAGACCGCAACAATATCATTCCATTGCTTTCCCTGTGGTTTTTCCAGTGTTTTTCAGAGTATGTTAAATGTTTTCCCTGTGATTTCCCATTATGTATTCCAGTGTTTTTTCAATGTGTTTCCAGCAGTTTTCCATTGTTTTACCAATGGTTTCTGTGTTATATCACCAGTGTTGTCCTAGACTTTGACCAAAGTTTTTCCTGTTTTTTTTTTTCCCCTGTGAGTATTTTCAATGTTTTCATTCCCATTTATTTTCATTATCCATTTCATTATCAGGTTGTTTTCCATTTTTCTCCTCAGTTTTTCCAGTGGTTTTTGTTTGAATACCAGTATTTCCCAGATAGATCTTCCAATGATTTTCCTCGTTTTGTCCCCAATTCTTTCCGCTTGCATTTCCTAACTCTCTTTCCCAAATCCCAATCTCAGTTTTTCCCCAGCATGTCTCCATTAGTTTCATTTTCCCACATATTTTCACAGTGATTTTTTGAGGGGCATTCACATTGTTTATTTTAATGACTTTTACATGTCTTTATTAATATATAAATATATATAAGATGTGTGTGTGTGTAGCAGAGCTGAAGATGTTGAGGTTCTCATTGGGAGTGACGAGGTTGGACAGGATTAGGAACGAGTACATCAGAGGGACAGCTCATGTTGGACGTTTGGGGGACAA
>CM074941.1:2784583-2797584 GCA_037576815.1 Pangasius larnaudii | reverse complement strand
GCGAAGAGGAAGGCCAAAGAGGAGGTATATGGAGGTAATAAATGAGGATATGAAGCTAGTGGGTGCAAGTGTTGAGGTTGCAGAAGATAAGGATAGGTGGAGAGTGATGATTCGCTGTGGCGACCCCTGAAGGGAAAAGCTGAAAGAAGAAGATGATAATTATATATATACATATAGATGGATAGATAGATAGATAGATAGATAGATATAGATATATGTGTGTGTGTGTGTGTGTGTGTGTGTGTGTGTGTGTGTGTGTGTGTGTGTGTATACGTACATATACACACATACATGTTACTTTTTAGGCAGTGTGAATCAGTACCATTTCCAGGTAAGTTTATCCAACCTTAGGGAAGGGGGAAGGTGAGTCATAGGCATAGCAATTGTTAGTCTTTAAGGTATCCAGCTAAGCCTATCTACAGCAGTAAGGTTAATCATAGGTGCAGACAGCTTTGAGATGAAGAAGCAGGAGCAGTAGAAGCGGGAGGAGAGCAATCAGAATCAATCAGGCAAATCCACAGGTAAGAGGAGCCATATCAACTGCAGCGTCGCATCAGGCAGCATGAGTACATGTTCAGCTCGACAGAAAGAGAGAACAGATGGTTAGAAGTATACTAAGAGAGAAAAGGGTCTACATTTGATCAGAGTGACTCTGGCAGGTCAAGCTATGGCAGAATAACTAAAAGAGAGAGCCACAAGGTAACACACGCATGAGAGGAGATACAGTATATGGAAAAAAAAGGCTATCCTAGTAATATTATCTACATGAGCTTCAAACTTCAAAGTCAGACCACACCAAGGCCTTTCACTGCTGCATATGATGTAATGGCCATCCAGAGTTAAAGCATAATGAGAGAGCTTAATACTGGCTGCCTCTGGTCTTTGTAGAAGTATTTCTGCCTTGTTGGAATTAAGTAGGATGAAGTTAATCAGCAGCCAGTTTCTAAGGTCCTTTACACATTCCTCAGCTTTATTAAGCTGTGTCTCTCATCTGTCTTTGCTGAAAAAAAAATTTAGCTTTGTGTCATCAACATGCCAGTGGAATAATGATTGAATACCCTGTTTATGAATGATTGTGCCCAGAGTTATATTCAGGGGAAAGAGCAACGGGCCTAGAAGAGAGCCTTGTTTACAAACTGATAATAGTCAGTCAAATAAGACCTGAGCCAGGAGAGAGCTGTTCTCCAACAAAACTTTGTAGTGAGTCTAAAAGAATACTGTGCCAGTAGTCGGTTATTTACTACTTTAACCAGCGCTATCTGAGTACTGTGATGAGGCCAAAACTCAGATAAATATTTCATGTACCTTTTCTTGGAGATAAAGGTGACATTTGAGAGAGGTCTATAGTTTCATATATATATATATATATATATATATATATGAAAAACTTTATGCCCATGCAGTTCATGTTCATGTCAAATTGAGTTATAAGAGATTAAGAAATTTAAAGAAAAAAAGCCAAAGGAATTTGCACTTTTATTATTTTTCCTGAATGACATTTTCTCCTTTAATATACATAGGCAGCCAAGAAGGACTGTAATGAGAATATATAGCATATAATTCATTAACACAAAAAAAAAAATCTGAGATTATTATAATTTCAAGTCTTATTCTAATGTTTAGTTTTAGAAAGAAGCAAAATTATCTATTAAAATACTATTTTAAACTTTCAAGTTTTGAAGTTTTTAGTTTATTTATTTGTTACTACATCACTATACCTCGATACACAGTACATGATTACGCTAAAATAATTGCCAAAACACAGTGTAATACACATTTCCGATGTGAGTCGGGATAGTGAGCACAGAGTATGAAGCTGCTGATGGTTCATGATTCATGTGATGATTAATAATTGAGCACAGATTTAGTAAGTGTTTAATGTAAGAGTTTGTAATCGTTAAGCTCATTTTGCAGAATTCATGGTCATGAAGCTGCTCTCATTTACTGAACTGCTGCAAATAATCAATACAACACCAAACAAAGCACAGCACTGTAAAGTGTGATGAATAAAGGAATAAATCTAACAAACATTTATAGCTGACTGACACTATTTGAATTATTTTTAAACCACAGTGCTTCTGGATTCTGATTGGTCAGAAGACATTGATTACTTTTCGGTAACAGCGTCTCAGAGAGCAGTGCAGCAGTGTGTGCTATTCTTTACGTATTAAACTTTTGCCCTTTCAATAACACTGATGGAACATTTAAAAATTTTAACTATAACTATCTGATGACGTCGTAATCAGAGCTGCTTAAGCTCCGCCTCCATCCTTTAGCATCCTATCCAGTCTGTTCTTTCTTTCTTTCTTTCTTTCTTCTGTGGTTACAAAGAGCATGCTCCAAAAACCACACAGACATTTCATACAAAATGTTTGTTTTATTTCTTTTCTTTCTTTTTTGTAACTCATCTTTTCATTACTGATCTGTATACAAGAGAACGTAACAAAACCCAGATATGCAATCCTTTTCGATTTTTTTTATTTGTTTTTTTTTTCTTTTCATTAAAAAAAAGAAACGTTGTAAGGCATGTCTTCTCTTCACGTCGACTCAAATCTTCCAAAAATCCTTCTTAACACACACTAACTGTGATGTAAACGCAGATCAAGTCATATACAGCCATAACCAAGATTAATGTCTAACTCAAAACCAAAGTTGATTGTGGGGGGAAAAAAATGCAATTAATAATTCATATAATAATTAGCATCAGCAAAAATGAAACCAAGCTGCAAAAATACTCCAAAAAACAGTGTGTGTGTGTGTGTGTGTGTGTGTGTGTGTGTGTGTGTGTGTGTGTGTGTGTGTGTGTGTGATGTAGGGTGATGTAGGGAATAATATAGGGGAAATGAGTGAGTAAACAGTGTGTCATCACTGTATATGTCGTATAGTAGCATGGTGGTTTGGAACACAGCCATAAGCAGTCTTAGGATGCTATGATGCTTAGCCAGCTGAGCTAACACTGCATACTTAGCAATATGTACCACAGACAGTGGTCTCATTTGCCAGACTCTTAGTGCAGTGATTTGGGACACAGCCATGGAGAGAGTGGAACACAAACACAGCCATGGCCTTTGTCTCAAACTAGCTGCTACTGTTCTACGCATCACTGAAGCCTATTAGTTATACTGTATTGGGATTTGGGACACAGCCATAAGCCGTGACCAGGAAATGACTGTAATGACCGTAGAACTGCACGGAGGATTCTAGACCCGCACAGTGGACTCTAGAACTGCACTGACAATAATCAGATTCCAGAGGATTCCAGAACCACAACAAGGAACCTAGAACTGCACTGACAATAATCGGATTCCAGAGGATTCTAGAAAGCTTCTGGAATTGTATTGAAAGCAATCTTCTACTACTACAAGATCATGGAGATCCCAGAACCACAACAAGCATCTCGAAGACAAGGCTCTGATTCTAGAACGAGGATTCAAGAACCTGCAATGAGCATTCTAGAATCACATAGCAGACTCTGGATCTGTTCTGACAACAATCAGATTCCAGATTATTCTAGAACCACACCAGACTTTCCAGTACCTTTAAGGATTCTAACACCTTTCCCCGATGTAGATTCTAGAATCATATTGAAAGTAATCTGCTACTACAGAATTATGGGGATCCTTGATCCACGTCAAGCCTCACAAAAATGAAGCAAGGATTCTAGAACACATAGATGATTTGAGAACACTCTAAAACTGCACTGAAGATCAGATTCCAGAGGATTCTAGAACCACACCATGGAATCCAGAAACACAGTGAGGATTCTAAAACCTTCACATATAGGTTTTAGTAGTGTACTGAAAGCAATCTGCTCCTGTGGGATTATGGGAATCCTATAACCACAACAAGCGAGGATTCTAGAACACACAAAAGATTCTACAATGTGCACTGAGGATCCTAGAGCCCTCCTGAAAGGTTAATAAACTCAAACTATAATGATAGAACTGCAATGATGATTCTAGAATCACACATTGGAATCACACATTAAAATAATGGGCACTGCTGATCAAATTCTAGAGGATTCTAGAACCACTTGAGGACTCTAGAGCTTCAGAAAGGATTGTTAAAGATTTTTAGAATTGTATTGAAAGAAATTTGCTTCTAAAGAATTATGGAGATTCTATGCGATTTCTATAGGGATCCTGCTTTGATTCTAGAACCCTCACAGCTAGTTTTAAGATTGACAACAGTTTACGGGATTCTGAGGATTATAAATCCACACGGGAACCTAATCAAGATTCTAAAACTGGTCCGATGCCTCTAGAACCACATTAAATGAGAGTCTGGAGAACTCTGGAGCACAGAGGCTTCAAGGGCTACACTAAAAGCCATTTGATGTTAGCTGATTCTGATTCTGGAACCACAATGAGGATTCTAAAATCATATTCTGAGGATTCTAGAACTGGTCCAGAGCACTTGGGAACCCAATGATGCTACTCTAGAACTGCATTGAGCCACACTGATGATTCTGGGGGAATCTACGCAATAACAGAACCACACAATGGGTTCCAGTACTGCATTAATGAGTCTAGAATCACTGTGAGGATCCTCGATTTTTCAGCATCTGGATGGAAAACACTAAATAAACACTAAATAAAAATGCTTTAAATGGGAATTCTGATTCATTTCAGCCAACTCAGGGTTCATTTCTGCCAAAAACGTTCAGTTTAAAGCAAGGCCCAAATCAGATCTACGTAATCTTTGAGTGTGGATGTTAAAGTGGTGTGAGAGTGATGTGTTTAAAGTGAACATTCATAACATTCACAAGATTTCAAAGTGCTTTTAGAACAATCACCAAGTCATAATGTTGAAAATGAGGATAAATATAAAGATCGTGATGAAATTCACATATATGCTAATATTCTGCGTAATTGCATATGCATGAATGCAGCACAGGTTTTACATTTATTCCACTTTCTCTCTCTCTCTCTCTCTCTCTCTCTCTCTCTCTCTCTCTCTCTCTCTCTCTCTTTTTAAAGAATGTGATTAAGTTGCAGTTGTGGAGATGTATGTATGTGTGTGTGTGTGTGTGTGTGTGTGTGTGTAGTATTTTCTGCTGTAAGGTCAAATTTTGTGCAAACACAAACTTTTTTTTTTGTGGACTCAACGTAGGAAAAGTGCTGAGAACACACACACACACACACATACAGACACACACACACACACACTGACCGGTGGCAATCTGAGTCCCGAATGGAAAGTGCCAGAAGGCCACACGCACACAAGGGAATATATATATACACACACACACACACACACACACACACTCACACAGAGTCAAAAATGAGGTGACCTAGTAAAATGTGTGTGATTGACTTTCTCCTTGACTTTCTCATAGTGACATTTAATTTATTTCAAAAAGAAGTCAGGTGGCATCGATGAAAAAAGAAATGAATTGTTTATAAAAAGGTATTTCTCTCAAATCTCGTATATATGAGATAAACATAAACGGCTTATGTCAGTATTCGCAAACTCATGAGACGTAGAGACATTTGTTTGCCCTTTTGTTTAGTGTCTTTATGGTAGTTTGTCTGCAAGTAAGTATTTTTGTTTTTACTAGTTTTGCCCATTTGTTCAAGATCCTTTGTTTCTTTTCTTTTTTTTTAAAAAACTATTTTTATGGCAGATTTCCAATTTGTTGGTGTGTTTTTAAGCGAGTAGTGTGTAGTGTGCGAGTGTGTTAGGGTTGTTTTATGGCAATATACCCATGTACTAGTTTTGTAGTAGCTTACGAATACGTTTGTATTTTAATATGCGGACTTTGTGGTTTTTTTTTTTTTTTTTTTTTTTTTTTTTTTTAGTTATTTTGCCAATTTGTTTGTTTGGTATCAAAGTCTTTACGTTTTTGTGCTTTTTTTTATGCTCATTTGCTAATGTATTACTGTTTTGTTGCAAATATACTAAATTCTCAATGTTTTAATGATAGTTTGTCCATTTATTACAGTGTTTAAGGTAATTTGATTTACAGTGTTTGTTAGGTTGTCCTTTTCTTCAAACTTTCTAGTCTTTGTATTTTTATTGTAGTTTTTTTATGATACTTTGTCTTTGCCTTTTAATGGTTGATTGTCAATTTGTTAGACATTTTTTTTTTTTTTTTTTTTGTTTATGCAATTTTGCCAGTTTTTTTTATTAATGTTTTTATGGTACTTTTCCCATTTGTTGGTGTAGTTTTTTAAAGTTTAATTTTATTACTTGTTTTAGGCGAGTAAAATGTGTTGGATTTGTGAAGTACTTTCGCTTTATGGTAAATTGGCAAATAATTGGAAGTTTAGTGTTTTTAAAATTTATTTAAATATGTTTTTATGGTAGCTTTTCTATTTCATAGTGTGTTTTTTTAACGGTAGTTTGCCAGATCCTTTGTTAGAGGATTTTTGTTTATTTGTAGAGTATGTGTGGTAGTTTTCTAATTTGTTGGTGTATTTTTGGGTTGGTTTCCAAATTTGCTTAGGGCTGTATTATGGTTTTCTCATGTGTCTGTGTTTTGTGTAGTAGTTTATCCCTTTAATGGACTTTTTCTAAACAGTATTTAACCCTAGTTTGTCTTTTTAAAATGTTTGCATTTGTAAGAGCTTACATGCTAATTTGGCTGTTAAATTCTTATAGTTTCTCATTTATTATTGGCTTTATGGTAGCTTGGCCGTATACTGTTTAACTGTTTAATACGGTTTATTTTCTCCCGCCGGTGCTCTGCGTTTTTGTGAGTGTTATGTTAGTTCACCTATTTTGTAATGTTCTCGTGCCAGTTTGGCCTTTTATCATCGTGTTTGCAGTGAGTCTGATACGAGCAATTAGACTAATGTAGAAATCTTACACAAGTTAGCGAATACTGACATCAGGTGTTATTATTATTCTGTAAAGCTTTTGTTTAATGCTTGAGTGTTACAACGATGATCAGAGGTGTCCTTCATGTAAAGTGATATAAAATTCCTCTGATAATTAACCTATTTCTCATTTAAAACATTAATGCATAATCAAAAAAAAAGAGAAAGAAATGACAGATGTGAGATATGATGTCATGCATTCACAGTGGCACAGAAGCAAATATGATTTATAATTTTTTTTTTTTTTTTTTTTTTTTTAACCTTTTTATTGTTCCTCCTGCTCGTCTCTACTCTTTTTTTTTTTGAGGATCCCATCTTGCGCAGTGGATATAAAAAAACACAAACAAAAATAGATTCTTCTTCATGTGTATATATATATATATATATATATATATATATATATTTATCCTGGTACTTCACTGAAAGGGATCTGAGGAACGTGCTGCAGCATTCCTCTGACTTTTTTTGTCTTTTTTTTTTTTTTTTTGAAGGAACGAGAGAAAAAGGTGTCATTCGAGGATGAAGCTGCTCTTTGGAAACAAGCAGGATGCAGTAATTTTGTCCTCTCTCTCTCTCTCTCTCTATACCTCACTATATCTGTCCTTTGGGTGTCAATCCTCATGCGTTCCATCGTAAAGCCCCGTGGGGGTGGGGCTAACAGTGTGGGAGGAGCTAAGCTGCATCCTAAGGTGTCCACTCCCCTTCCAGCCATTATCTCCACCAGAACTGAAGCAACGTGACCATCATTAAAGTGATCGGTGAGGCTATAAGGGGCGTTGCCTTGTCAGAAGCAGGTCTAATAGGTGTGGCTTTATCAGATGCAGGTCGTAGAGGCGTGGCCTGGTCTTGACGCCCCGCCCCCACAGCTGGCGCCTCTGTGCCTGTGAACTCGAACTCGGTGGTGTAGCCGCTTCCGCTGCCAGAGCCGCTGACCTCATCACCTGAAAAAATAATCAAACCTGGGCTTAGCAAGGAGGCCGAGCCAAACCCAGACACATCAACATTCTCTAAAAACATGTGAATGTTTTTATTTTTATTTATTTATTTATTTTTAAGAGAGAGACTAAAGCCTAGTTCAGGAAGTCCCCAGCGAGAACCCACTTCATCTGTCCGGTTCACAGAACTGCTGATTAAAGTGCAGGAGTATTTTCCGCTCTTCCCTCATCGCCCACACAAGTACAAAGAGAAAACGCATTCTGGGTCTTTAGATCGGCTCAAGATCAGAGGAATTTCTACCCAGAATCCTCCACTGACACTGCAATTAAGCTCACATCGAAGTAGCAAAATTGTCTTTGCAAGTCTAAATTAGCGCTCGGACTGAAGGTGAATAAAATGTGCCTGGTGAAAATGTCAGCTCATTTGAATGTGAAAGAAGTGGGGATACAAAGAAAATTACAGCAACTTCACAGCAAGTCCATCAAACTAAAAGACAGTAAAACAAAATGAAGGAACTGTTACTCACACCAAACTTTGTCTCGAAATCCTCTGTGTTAAATTTTGAGCATTATACTATGCAGGCTAACATAAGATCCATTTTTTTTTAGTAAACAACAAACTAGCATTATGAAAAAATCAAGCTAAGAACTAGAGTTAAACAGGCTAAAACATAAACGGTATTATATTAAGCATGCTAAACCTACAATCTGGCATTGTATGAAACAGGCTAATGCAGGAACTAGCATTATAGTAAACAAGGCTAACTCTCAAACTATTATTATAGTGAACATGCTAACCCTGGAACTAGCATAATAATAAACCTGCTATCCATTTAACTAGCATTGTAATATATCTGCTAAGACTATAAACAAAGGCTAACATGCAATGTATTATTTTCTTAAACAGGCTAAATCAAACTAGCATTAGGTGAATCCGCGAACATAAAAATCAGCACTAGCGTAAGTACGCCATCTTTGTGATGCTGAAGGGAAACTAGTGCATATTACTGGAGTCCTGGAAGGAGATGTCGTTGCCGTTGTAGGCGCTGCGCAGTTTGTTAGTCATCACTCTCAGAGCCATGATCTGCTGGCGGATGAAGGTGTCTGGCCGAGTGATATCAATCTCCACCTCTGGATTACTCATCTGATTGGTCAGGCCATCTTTCACAACCTCGGGGAAATACCTGCGTATGACAGGAATGACTTGATTTAACCCTTAAACACCAAAGAAGCATTTTACTTAACCCTTAAAAACCTAGGAAAATACCCAAATATCACAGGAAATGACTTTACTTACCCCTGAAGCACTGAGGAAATATCTTCAGGACACCAAAAACTTTACGTTCAAATTTTACATAACTCTTAAACCCTGCAGAATTACATACAGGTCAGAGGAAACAACTTTAACTCCTAAACACCTGGGAGAATACCTAAAAATCACAGGAAACAACTTTTCTTAACCCTAAACGCTGAGGAAATACCTATTCATGACAGGAATAATTTTACTTCATCCCTAAACAGCCAGGAAATAACTATACATGACAGGAAACCACTTCACTTAACCCTAAAGAATAAGGAAATACCTGTTCATGGCAGGAGTAATTTTACTTAACCCCTAAACACCAAGGAAACTCCTGCACTTAACTCCTAAGCACCAAGGAAACACCTGCGCTTAACCCCTAAACACCAAGGAAACACCTGCAACAGACAGGAAACAACTTTACTTAACCCCTAGAGACCCAAGGAAATACCTGAACATCACAGGAAACAAATTTACTTAACCTCTAAATCCTGAGAAAATACGAACACACAGGAAATGACTTTACTTAATCCCTAAACAGCAAGAAAATAGTTGCATGTGATAGGAAACAACTTTACTTAACCCCTAAACAATGGAGAAATACCTGCACATGACAGGAAATAACTTTAATGAACCCCTAAACACCAGGGAAACACCTGCAAAAGACAGAAAACAACTTTACGTAACCCCTAAACACCATGAAAATACCCACACATGATAGGAAACAACTTTAATTAACCCCTAAAAACTGAGGAAATACCTGAACATCATAGGAAACAACTTCACTTAGCCCCTAAACATCTAACCTACAAATATTTAACCCCTAAACCCAAAACCCCTAAAAATGAATCCCTGAACTCTTATCTACTAACTCCTAAACACACATAAGAACAAATTGTGGAGCACATACAATTTAAAATATTTTGATCAGCACCTTTCCTCTAACCCATAAACAGTTAGTCCATAACCACCGCATCCCTTCGGTGTAGTATTTTGGGGTTTGAGAAGTATCTAGAGATGGTGGATAGCTGTTAGTGGCTTAACACTTAGCATAACACTTTCACCAATGGATATTTTAGTCAGTATACTTTTAATGTGGTGGTTTAAGACGGAACCACAGATAGCAGCCCATTGTTATTGTAACCGGAGAAGGGACTTAGGGTAGTAGTGAACAAAATGAGGAACTTGCCTCAATAATTTGCCATAATTCAGCGGTTTGGGACGCAGCCACATGCAGTAGTGAGTTGTCACAGTAATCGGGAACACTTCACTAAGGCTGCTAAATGCTTACCTAGCTTGCTAACTAGTACGTTCCAGAAGTAGTATACTATTCTGATGTACTATTTAGTGGATTTGGATTTGGGACACAGCCCATGGAAAGAATCAAACATAATTGCACCATGTCAATGTAGGGAATAAATGAGTGTCAGACATGGAGAATGCCTAACACACCCTATTCAAACACACACACACACACACACACTTTAATCACACACAGGCATGTTGACATGTCTGTACCCTGCCATTTGGCTCAGCGTTCATTCCTGTTGTGAAAGAGAGAGCGACAGATGAAACAGTTTGATTTCTATTTGCTCCATCTGGTGATGAGAGAACAAATGGAGAGATGCCAAGATGGTTGACTGATGGAAAGAGACAGATCATAGGAAGACAGGCTGGCAGTGTGATGGAGAAAAAGAGAGAGAGAGGGGGCAAAGGCAATTCAATTAAATTAAAAACAATTAAACCCTTAAGCAAAACCTTACTTTGCTCCACTCTGGCAATATTGTTCCCAATAGCCATGTCAATAAAGGTTCATGGAATTTGAATTGAACTGAATAGAGAGAATCCATTCTAAAAAAAAAAAAAAAAAAACCTAACAGCTGTTTTTCTACTTCTTTATTATGGCCATAAAACCGCAGTATTGTTTGCAATAACAGTATCAATAAAGCTTTCTGGAATTGAACTGAGATGAGAGACAATCAAACTCACTACTTCACATCGTTATAGCCTAAATTGTTTAAACTTTATCAGTACTCACTAGTTATGTCAATAAAGCTATGTGGAAAGAGAGTGAGACACAGGGACAGGGCGAGAGACATCGAGAGAAAGAGAAAGAGAGAGAGAGAGAGAATTCGATCCAGTTCATTACGAACAGTTGATCATCTTGAAATGAGTAATACCGTTTTCAAAACAAAAAAAAAAGCATTCAGAGATTGAATTGAGATGGAGAAATGTTATTTTTAACACTTTTTTTTCTGGAATTGAACTGAGAGAGATAAAGAGCAAAATAGACAGTTCAGGTCAAAAGCTTGATTGTATTTACTTCTCTATACTTCAGGAATATTGTTTCTGAGAGTTGTGCCAATAAAGTTATCTGAAATTGGATTGAAAGAGATAAAGAGATGAAGAGAGTCTTAGAGACAGTATCAAGGACAGAGACAGGTGATTTAGTGAAATAAAACTGGGACACTGCATAACACTAAGCATGGCAGCTGCATTATGGCTAGTTGTGCTAGCAGGTCATGCTAACTGTAATTATATTGTAAAAATTAGCCGTATTTAGACTTTTTCTATTCATTTACCAACGCATCTGTGGTAAATGTTGATATTCCAGATGGTTCTGTCTTATTTCTCCTGTCACTGTGTCCTTACCTTGTCTTTAAAAAAGGACTCTTTTGTGTTAGCTAGCTACATTGTTACAGCTAGTTCATATCCCTTGATCTGACGAGGTAGCTAACGCACCAGCATATATAAACTGTATTTTATAGTAACAACTAGCTGCCTAATTAGCTAAACACTTGGGGTAGATTTTTTTTCCCCCTGAGTCATGAGTCTTGACTTTTTTTTCATTATTATGTAACCCAGTAATTTGAGTTAACAGTTAACAGTTAATGCTAAGTGTAATTAGGGGCCAAGCACTGCAAGTGCGTTGGCACCTATTGTAATTGTTAGTGTTGTTATTATTCTGCTTCTTCTTCCTTCTTTCTTGATATGTAAAATCATAACCATAATCTGATGCTTGCTTAGCTCCTTACTTTGTCTCTGTAGTGCTTGGCCCCATAATTGCTGCTTGCAGCTATATTTATGATTTAATTTTAATGTGGATTTTTTTTCTTATTCGTTTACCAACACGTCTGAGGGACATGTCGATATTTCATAGTCTCAATTTCACCTTTTAAAAGCTTAATATGAAAGACTTCATAGCTACGTGATAGCTAGCTAAATATAAAATGTTTTTCCCTGTTGCCTAGCAACAGTGTTCTAATGACAACTTAGTTCCAGTTTCTTCTTGGCCATATTCCAAACTGCCATACTGCTAGACTAAGTAAAGGGACACCATCTTTTATACCTACTATTTAGTTAGCTAGCTAGCTAAAAATATCAGCCACTGCCTGTGGCTGTGTCCCAAACCACCACACTATGACTACTACTACTACTATGTAAAAATGTATGTCCTCTATGCTAACTATAAGACCATGTGATCTGGTGTTATTTGGACCTATTTAGTATAATACTGAGGTGGTTTGGGACACAGGCCCAACCTGACAGTAAACACACGCCACAGTTCACATTCAGAACATGTTTCACCTCTCAGTGATTCTGAAGGGACCAAGGTGACCCAAATTCCATTCCAATGGAAAGGGAACTCTACGCCCTACACCCTACACCCTACACCCTTCCCCTTGGCAAATCCATCACACAGACAAGAAACAAGACCTTTTTTCCCTTTTCTTTTCTAGTGCAGGTTTACACACACACACAGTCCATAGTTTAAAGTCGACAAGTCCTTCACGGTGCGTGTGTGTGTGTGTGTGTGTGTGTGTAAATGTATCTTGCCTTCCTTTAGTGTGACTGTTCCAGCACTGGTCACTGTTTGGTTCTATCACATTCTCTTTAGAACAGATCACATCGGGCAGTGATGTCCAGAACCTCTTCGCCTGCTTC
>CM074941.1:2772083-2779583 GCA_037576815.1 Pangasius larnaudii | reverse complement strand
AAAGTAATAACTAAAAACTAAAGAAGGGAGTTTTAGGAAGAACTAAAAAAATAAAAATATAAAAGAATTAAAAGAATTAAAGAAAAAATAGTAAATAAAAGAGGGTAGTAAGGAAGTAAGGAAAAAAGAGAAGGTAAGCATGGACAGGTGAAAACAGGATGGAGGGACACGAGAGAGAGAGAGAGAGAGAGAGAGAGAGAGAGAGAGAGAAATAGCAGATAAAGAAAAGATAGAATGGGGAATGAAAAAAAGAAATGATTGAGAGGTGAAAAACAAAGGCCAGAGGGAGAAAAAGATGAAAAAGAAAAGAAAAATCAAAGAAAAAAGACTAATAAAGAAACAGAGGAAAGAGAAATAAAAAAGAAATAACAAGAAGAGTATGAGAAATAAAAAAAGCAAGGAAAAGTGAAAGAAAAAGAATTAAAGGGATGGATGGAGAAAAAAGATAAGGTAACAAAGGTAACAATGGAGAGGTGAAAAGGCGAAGGATGGAGGGGGACAAACATGAAAAGGGAAAAGGAATAATTGAATAAATGATTACAGAAAGATGAAAGAAAAATGACAGAAAAAACAATTAGAGGGAAAGAAAAAAGAAAAGATATATTGAAATAAAGAAATATAGTAAGAAAAGAAATAAACATAGAAAAGAAAACTAAGGGATGGAAGGACAAAGGATGTAAAAAATAAATAATTAAAAAAAAATAAAATGATGGATAGAATGAATGAGAAGAAATTCAGAGGAAAAGTGGGTTTGCAAGCATTTGTAGCATTAGCTTTGTTAGCATTATGTATTGAGAAAAGCTGGACTGTGTTATAGTCATATAAAATGAGTGAACTTGTGTTTAACACAATACAGAAAAGTAGTTACAATCATGACGACAATGTTGCTATGCAACCATATGGACCCTGAGCTTAAGATAGCTTAAAACAGACTTTTTAAGACAATGTAAAGGAGCTGGGACAGTGGAAATGAGACAGAATTATCCAGAACATCAACATTTACCTCAGATGTGTTGTTAAATTGCTAAAAAAAAGAAAAGAAAAAGAAAAAAAGACACTTAACCACTAATAATTCACTGTAATTACACTTAGCATCAAGTGCTAACAGAACACCCACAGGATCCACCCTATTGAGAATACTACCACAAAAACAAAGCTGTTTGTGTGGGATTTTTTTTTTTTTTTTTTTTTTTTTTTTTTTTTTTTTTTTTTTTTTTTTTTAAGGAAACACAATGAAACCAAAACTGTGCTCGAACACAGTGAGAGAAAACGTTAGCTGCTGTGTGATTAGCAGTGTTAGCTTTGCAGGAGGGAGTTTAGCTTTCGGCTTTGAAGGCAGTGAGTGATTTATTATTCATGTGGAACAGAACGATCTCACACTGAGGGGTCAGAACCATGCTTGCACACACAGACACACCCACACACCATCACGTCCTGTGGAAACACACCCACGTAACACACTATGCTTCTGCATGAGAGCGAACCACACACACACACACACACACTCATTAAAAGCATTAAAAGCATTATTTATTCACCTAATCTTACAATTATCCCATTTATTACTCATATTTCTTCCCAATTATTAATTTTTAATAGCATATCTGATAACTGATCCCATGTTGGTCTTTCAGACAAAGTAAAGTAAAAAACAACTCATTATCTCACAAAATGCATGCAGTTTGTGTTATGTTTTGAAATTAAACACAGCACCCCTCCTCCTTTAGCACTCTGTGAGGCTATCTGTCTAACTAATTTAATTGAGAGATATCAGATCTGCTCTTATTACAGTGTGATGACGATAATGACTGAAATACACACACACACACACACACACCACTTCATTAGCTTCCTCATTCATTCTTCGCTTCTGTGTGTTTATCTCACACATTGCTCATTTATTAAACACAAGCGAAAGAATTTTATAAGAGGAGAGAATTAAGAAAAAAGGAGGAAGATCAGAAGAGGGAGAAAAGAAAAAAAAGAAAATGAGAAAGAGTACACTTGAGAAAAATATAGCTGCATGCAGCGATCTGCGGGGTCCAAGCACTCTTCACAAATATTGCCACCATAGAACAATAAATAAAGTTATATAGAACTGCTGTGTGATTGCTGCAATGTTTTTGAAGGAACCCAGTCATTATTAAATAAACACTCACAGATTAGTTCAACAATGTAGTACACCAAATTTCAGCTAGATTGGACTTACATTTCCTGAGCAACAGCTATTTGAACTTAACTCTGCCCCCTATCGATGACCACCCTTCGACCACCCTTTCAGACCTCTTCAGAACCTGGTATTAAACATACCCTTTAAGTTTAGCGTGAATCCAATCCAACCAGTGCTAAACTAATCTCCACCCAACTAGGATTGTTTGGCATGTGGTGGCCATATTGTTTACAAATCTCACCATAATTTTAATAATTATTGAGGTTTAGGCACTGATGAGTAATTTCACACCAATTTTGTGAAGATATGACAATTATGTGACTATTATGCAAATTATATTAAATGCGAGTGGGCGGAGCTAAATTGTCCAAATGGTATATTTTTATGGTTTCATAATAAAGGATCAGGAGAAAAATGAAATGTCGCTGTCCATCTTGTTTTACATGAGAAACAGTATGCTTGTTTTTACTACGCTAGCATGATAACTAGCTGGTTTGCTAAATAGTTAGCATGCCAATGACAATGCTTAAAGATGAAAGACATACTGTAAAGCTTCAGCATCTTTTGTGTACAGATATAAGGTGTTTGAAATATACATTTGGAAAAAGAGAACAGACTACAGCAATACCTTCTAAGTAAGTATCTGGGCTGGTGAAGTACACTCGAGTGATGATATTGACTCAAATCCCTGTGTAACACTACTCTGATAATAGGAAGATATAGAGGAATAGCCAGTCTCGAAACTAGTTTTGTAGCGCACAATCAGATCGATATTAGCATTAGCCTTTAGACATGTTTCTACTCACGTGTCATTAGTTGGAACAGTGCAAGAGTGCATTATTTCTGCAACGTATATCTCACACTGCAAACAGATTAATCTCTGGTTTATCGTCCTCACTGTCCCGCTGGCATTCTCCTGCCTGCCGTCGTTAAAGCCTCGTTAGCCTTCGCCGCTAATGTAAATGTGAGCGGTGGATTTAATGGCATCTCATATAAGCATATAAAGCCATTTACAAAGAACATTAGCATCAGCTAGCAGCTAATGGTGGCTCACACACATCAACAAGGACAATAAACACCAGACAGATCAAATGAAAGTCTCTAGGCACCCTCAGAAACAAGCTTCCCTTCTTGTTAATGGGTATGGCATTCAATTGTAAGGCTCCATCACAAATGCAACATTTCACACCTAGTGTTCCTATTAGAGCGTGAACTATTTTTAAGGACCAGTTCCTTGGAATTTTTCAAGGCTCCTTCCCAAATTCATGATTTGTCAATGCTTTTACCAGAACCTGGCCATTTCGATCGTCCATGCTGCCCATTTTTAAGGATTTGTCCCTAATGTTACAAGTCATGACTGGTTAGTGTTTTTACCAGAACATTGGTCATTCTGAGGCTCTCTCTCAAATGCTAGAATTGATTACTGCTTTTACTAGAATGTTGGCTATTATCTAGTTCTGCTTCAAATGTTCTTCTTAGAACATTTAAGGCACCATCCAAAGCATTAGAATTAACATCTAGTTAGTGTTTTCATGTGAATGTTGCCCATTTTAAGGCTCCATCTAAAATATTACATTTCATGACCAGAACATTGTCTTTTAAGGCTCTGTTGCAAATGCTAGTATTTATTAATAGTGTTCTTTGGAGAACATCTGCCTTTTAAGGCTCCATCACAAACACTAGAATATACAAACGTTGTTCTAACAATATGCCTTGATGGTGGCTATTTTTTTTGCCAGCCTAGCCATACAGTGTTATTTCTCTTCTTTCTTTTCTCCCACTCTTCTATTCTCTCACTTTTCCTAATCTTCCCTTCCAGTCTCTTCCTCTTTTGTCTGCCTCTTTGCAGTTTCATCCCTCTCTCCTCTTACTGTTTACCTCTTGTACCTCCTTCCATCCTGTTCACTGTCCTGAACTTTTCTCTTCTTCTCCTCCTGTAAAATGCATTGTTTCTCCCTTGCATTCAAATAATTGATTTATTTTACTGCAATCCCACACTCTACTTGTTTAGCCTGAAGTAAAAACACAGAAATGGAAGTGCTGAATATGGAGACACCAGTTATGTGGCGAGTAATAAACCTTGCTTAGTGGGACACATTTGTGGGTGAGAGACCGGCAGCATGTTAACAGTAAACACTCTGTGAGCATTCCAGCTGTAATTATAATTATACAGTGAGGCTCCACTTGGATAAAAACCACTGACCCAAACACTCAGGCTGTGTTCACTGCATCCTGTTTTATAAACCCTGAGTGCTGTTTAACTCCCAAACCCAGATAGCAAAATTGGTGGTGGGCCTTATCTGGTTGAATTTAGGCCCACATACCACCACGGCCCACTCCCCTCGAATGGCCCTTAAGCTGCAAACTCATGCCAGAGCTCAGCCTAATGCTGTTTCACACAAGACTGTGGAAAAAAAACTGTGCCAGAATTAAACCAGAAGGGCCTAAAGTAAGCCAGATCTCACCCAGATTTTTTGCTATCAGGGAAATAATGAAGGAGCTTTACAAGTGCACTTAGAGCCACAGCATTTCAGGAAGTGATCTTTGCACACAGCTAAATGAATTAGTACTCAGATTTGTTTATTTCATTTCTAAAATCTAAAATGCATTTGGTTTTTTGGTTTCTACCTGCTTTTATGGTTTGGTGTTAATATACTACAATGTTCTGCCAACATCACCAAGTACTACTGAAAAATTTGCTCTCTATTGCACACACTCTTCCTGTTGGTGCTGCAGTTGTACATTCATGGGGTGTCTACAGCCTCAGCTTGGCTGGAAGAAGAACTTGATTTGGGTGGAAGACACTTTGGTTTTCGATGATGAAACCTCTGCTTCTCTGGAAGGTCAAGTTTGCACTGAAGAAGGCTCAGATGGGCTGAAAGAATCCTTGGTTTGGGTGGAAGGGCTCTCGGTTTTGTGGAAGAAGCTTAATTTTTGCTTGAAAGAAGACTCAGTTTGGCAATTCTTAGACTGGAAGAGTAAACCTCAGTTTGGGTGAAAGATACCTGGTTTGGACAGTTGATGCTTTGGTTTGGATGGAAGAACACTACGTTTTGGCAGAAGAAGCTTAGGTTTGGGTGGGAGAGGGAAAGGAGCCTCAGTTGTGGTGGGAGATGCTTCTGAAGAAGACTCCATTTCAGCAGAAACTTTTTTTCGGTGGAAGAAACTTTGGTTTGGCTGAAAAAGTCTTAGTTTGGGTGAAATAAATTTTGTTTTGGGAAGAAAAAGCCTTGTTTTGGGTGAAAGAAGCCTAAAGTTGGAAAAGGCCTTAGTTTAGCTGTAAGAGGCTTTAGTTTTAGAGAAATAAGCTTGGTTTTGGCTAAAAAATGGCTACTTCTGTTTTGGCAATAGCTTATCATTGGGCATAAGAAGACTCAGACTGGTGAAAGAGGTCTTAATCTTAGTTTGAGGTCAATAAACCCCAGCTATGGTGGATGAATGGTAGAAGCCTCAAGATGTGCATAAGATGCCTTGGTTTGGTTTCAACAGAAGAAGCTCAGGTTTGGTTGGAAAAAAGTATCAGCTTGGCAAAAGAAGTCTTTGTTTGGCTGAGAGGCCTTCAGTTTGGGAGGAAGAATCCTGGGTTTGGACAGATGACATCTTGGTTTGGGTTGAAAAATCATCGGTTTTGGGGGAAAAAGCTTAAGTTTGGGTGGTAGATGCCCCAGTTTGGCAGATGAAGCCTTAGTTTGGGTGAAAGAAACCTTGGATTTAATAGAAGACATCTTGGTTTGAACAGATGACACACTGGTTTGGGCAGAAGTACCCCTTCTTGGCTGGAAGAAGCCTCAGTTTGGTGGAAGAAGTTTTGCTTTGTGCAGAAAGAACCTTTGTTTGAGCAGAAGAAACCTTGACTATGGTCAAAGGAGTGGTGGGAAAAGGCTTTGGTAGAACAATCCTTAGTTTGGGTGGTAGAAGCCTTTGTTTGGTCAGAAGAAGCCTTTGTTTAGGTTGAAGCACCCTCTGCTTGGCTGAACACAGCCTCAGATTGGAGCAATACAACCTTATGTTTGGGTTTGGGTGGTAAAAGCATCAGTTTGGGCAAAAGAAGCTACTGTATGGGCACCACTGTCTGCAAGTTAGTTTATTAGATGGGAGGAAGTTGAAAGGCTAGCTGGCAAAAGTGGTGGTAAAATACCCACCTGTAATGTTAGGTGAAAATGAATCTTATGGTATGTAATAGAAGGTGCGTTGCCATTACAAAATTGTTTCAGTTTACACAAAAGTCAAATTTAAAAGAATCCTTCAATGTTACACAATATTGTAGTTTTGTTTTCAATAATCATTTTATGTTTGCGCAAGCAAGGGCGTTTTTGCCCCAGCCTGGGGCTTCACATTATCAGTCAGCAGATACTCCTGCGCTTGTTTTTTTGGGTTCTAGACACTTCTAAGTCGTTAGGGCAAATCGACAAGGGCATGTCGAAAATGGTATTGAAATGCAGACATGGTCCCAAATCGACCCCCTTGTTCCTTATGTAGTAAAATAACCATTTTGTGCAGCGTTCCCTGTGTAGAAATCACTCTAGGGCACTGGAGGGTTGGTCTCGCAGGATTTGGAACACCTCCATTCAGACTCGGGTCATGCACGGCGTGATGAATTGGGTCTGCACTAAAGGCCCGCGAGGACACGCCTGACAAGCCCAGTCCTGGAAGAATCAATAAAACTCTAATACCGCAGCAGAACGGGTGGAGAATACACACACACACTCCTCTGTCTTTTCTCTCTTTTCTCTCCTCTCTAGGATTACGTGCTGCACTGCTGCAAAACACTGCTGGAGTTTGAGCAGTGTGTGATCCGGGATAAAAACACAATCCGATCTGAAACGAACTCTCGTCTCAAAGCAGCTCGGATTAAAGAATGTACATAAAAAAAATAAAAGAGATTTAGAGTCAGAGTTAGAGGAAAGGATTAGAGTGACCAGGGCTTGGTATCCAAAAAAAAAAAAAAAAACCCCAAGGGCAATATATTGCAAAGCAATCTCTGTATGTCATAAAATGGAAGCTGACCCTTCTCACTTTAATCACTGAAGAGCTGTTAAAGTTGCAGTTCAGACTTCAGACTATTATTATTATTATTATTATTATTATTATTATTATCCTGTCCTTTTTATGCTATTATTATACTAGTCTTAACTTACATTATTTACAGTAATACTATTTTCTTTCTGCCCTTTATATTCGAAGTTATATATATATATATATATATATATATATATACACTTCTGAACAAAATCTTAAGACCAGGGGAAGACCAGAAGAAACAAGAGCAAGAGACAAAAAATAGAGAGTAGGCAATTTACTGAAAACTGCATTTAAACTCAAACAGGCTG
>CM074941.1:2749023-2762723 GCA_037576815.1 Pangasius larnaudii | reverse complement strand
ACTATAAAGCTAGTTCGTGTTTTACTGTTTACTATAAAGCTAGTTCATGTTTTACTTTGTTTACTATAAAGCTAGTTCGTGTTTTACTTTGTTTACTATAAAGCTAGTTCATGTTTTACTGTTTACTATAAAGCTAGTTCATGTTTTACTTTGTTTACTATAAAGCTAGTTCATGTTTTACTTTGTTTACTATAAAGCTAGTTTGTGTTTTACTTCATTTACTATAAAGCTAGTTTGTGTTTTACTTTGTTTACTATAAAGCTAGTTCATGTTTTACTGTTTACTATAAAGCTAGTTTGTGTTTTACTGTTTACTATAAAGCTAGTTTGTGTGTTACTTCATTTATTATAAAGCTAGTTCATGTGTTACTCTGTTTACTATAAAGCTAGTTTGTGTTTTACTTTGTTTACTATAAAGCTAGTTTGTGTTTTACTGTTTACTATAAAGCAAGTTTGTGTTTTACTTTGTTTACTATAAAGCTAGTTTGTGTTTTACTTTGTTTACTATAAAGCTAGTTTGTGTGTTACTTCATTTACTATAAAGCTAGTTTGTGTTTTACTGTTTACTATAAAGCTAGTTTGTGTTTTACTTTGTTTACTATAAAGCTAGTTTGTGTGTTACTCTGTTTACTATAAATTTACTACTATGACACATTATGACATACATTATCAAGTACATCCATTATTATTGATTTAGAAAAAAAAAATCAGGAAATTGTGCTTAGTGTGCTATAAAATGAAAAGCTAGCAAAACTAAGACACACATACAGCTAATGTTTTTCTCCTCACTTTCTCTCCTCAAAGTGAGCACAGGATTTAGGTGACAGCTTTCGAGGCGACGTTCACGATTTGAATGTTCACACATCCTCCTTATGTGCATGTGCAGTGTTAAATCCTGAATCGAAACATAATCTGTCACAATATTTTCACTGTAAAATGTCTCCAGTAATCACGCACACACTTCTGGATCTGGGCATTTGATATGTAAGACAACGTCCAGCGCGCTTAGCTGCTCCGCAGACCTCCGGCACACTCGTCTTAAATGTTTTAAACACTCAATCTGCCAGTTGGGGATCCGCGACTTTACGGCCAAAGCTTTTCATTTTACTGAAATGGAAAGTCTTGACACGGCCAACTCGCACTCACTGTGCTCAAAATGTTCTCTACTTTTTTCCAAAAAAAAAAAAAAGTGAAGGTCACAAACTCAGTCAAGAGATTTTAGGAGAAGCTGGAGGATGGAGTTCGCTCATGACCCTTTCAAATCTTTACAGTTCTACAAACACTGCAGATGCCTTGGTTCTTCAAAATTAATAAACAAAAACACATCTTTATAAATGGGCGGATTTTTACTAAACATGTAAAGCGTCAATCGAAAGTAAAAAAGAATTCAATTAATCTCTTTAATAAATAACATATTTAAACAAAAATTCAAACATTAACACCCCACATTCCTCCCTCCCTCCCAGCCCTTTTCTTTTCTTTATTTCATCCTTCCCACTTTCTTTCTTTCTTTCTTTTTTCTTTCTTTCATCCAACACTTTGTTTGTTTGTTCCTTCCTTCCTTCATCACGAGCAGCCCTTTTTGCTTGTTTATTTCATCCTACCCATTTTCTTTCTTTCTTTCTTTCTTTCTTTCTTTCTTTCTTTCTTTCTTTCATCCAATACTTTGTTTGTTCGTTCCTTCCTTCCTCCCTCCCTCCCATGCTTATTTCTTCTCTTATCTTTTCTTTTGCTTCCTTCCCTTTTTTCCTTCTTTCTTCCCATCCATTATTATTTCATTTCTTTTCTCTTTCTTTTATTTTGATATTTTGGATATGACATATGTTAAAAAAAAAGAAAAAAAGGGCAAAGCAGGATTGTATGTGTAACAACGTCTAACACTAATGTGGAATTGACTGAAAATCTCAAAAGTCTCATTTCTATATAATTTTTTTTCTTAGTTTGTTTCTATGAGTTATGAGCTAGAAATAAAAAGTAAATAAAAAAAAACTGCATTAAATTCAGCTCAGGATGCAATTTGGGATTGTTACCAAAACATATTCTTTCACCAGACTGGAACTGCTCCTGTGTGTCTTTTCACATGACTTCAGTCTTATTGTGCGTTTCATTTATTCTCGGTATTGACTCTGGATTTCACTCTGTGGGGAAAAAAAAAAAAAAAAAAGACTTTTTCGGTGTATCTTCAGTCAGATTTCTGAGCGTAGGAGAACGAGGACGTCCGTGTCTCCTTGAGTTTGTCTCCTCCTCCTCTCCTTTCGGGGACAGAAAAAGAAAGCGATGTGGTGCAGTAACGATGTCATGGAGCTGTTCATCATCCGAATGTAACACACACACACACACACACACACACACACACCATGAAAATCTCATTATCGCCACAACAGATCAGTACACAGTGCCTGATATCGATCTCCATATCAGTGGGATGAGTGTTTAAGCCGTCCTGCGGGGTTTTAATTACTTTGCGGTCCAATGGCGTGGATTGATGATGTCACACCATTTTTATTTTCTCGTACTCTTAAAAGAACATGAGGTTTATAGCGCCAGACGGATCCACTGCATTAACCCCCTATAATGAGTAGATATTTTCACATTCATTATATTTCCTCCTGCATTCATCATCTACATGTTTAAAGGTGCATTAGGCACATTTTTTTTTAACAGTTAAGTTTGTTCAACATTCGAATGGTGACGCCCATTCCACGTCCGAAGCTCCGCCTCCAGGATCTACAGTGGCCCGTAGAGTAGAGTGTCTAATAAAAGAAATGGCAGGACGTCCATCCAAACACAAACAAGCGTTCCAGACCAGATGTCAGTTTTCCAAATGGGTTTTCTCAGACACTTACGGTCTGCGTCCATTGCTTTGGCTTATTTCTTGAAACAGTTTTGGCAGCGGACCCTGGAAGTGTTTCCTTACATCCAAATTTCAGTCTCGCTCTACTTTTTCATGGAAACTGAATGCTTACTGTATCAGAATGTCATTTTTTTTCTCTATATCTAACTGAATGCTATTGTGTATCAAATTGAATACTACTCAGATGCAGATTTTGACAGTACAATACGGTAAACAGAAAACTTACACAGCATAATCAATGCAAAAAAAAAATCAAAAATCAAAAATAATACAATGTACTGTAACACAGTAACACTATAGTGCCACACTAAAGACTCTGTCCACCTCACTAGACGTCCTGTCGCTCCTGTCTGTCTGGCCAGAGATTTCATCGACATCACACCTGATATTTTCCCTCTTGCTCTGCTGGGAATCCACTGCAGCAAGCAGAGACATTTGGTCTTGAGGTCAATGATCATAGACGTCAGGAATTTCAGGAACTCCATCAGCATCCTTTGGTGGACATGAAACCATTCCCGGATGACATGGTGGAAGCTTACATTATCCCAAACCATTACAAAATTTGGCAAGTCATGACTTACTAAACCTTGCCCTGTGATGAGTTGGCACCCCACCCAGGTTGGTACCCGCTTTGTGCCCCGAGTCCCCTGGCGTAGGCCCCGGGCTCCCCAGCGACCCTGTGTAGGATAAGCGGTATGGAAAGTGGATGGATGGATGGACTTACCAAACCTCTCTCTGTCTCACTGGAAAAGATCTCCGTCAACGGTGTCCAAGGCTGTCCATCAAGAGATGCAATATTGGGAAATGTTTACTCACAACATTCTCAGATATTCCAGCACACGTTGTTATATTGCCCCACGTGCTGGCCTGCTGTGGCTCGGTGGCACCTGGCATTTCTCCTGCCATGTCTCCTGCCTTTGGCCAGATTGAAACCAGCCTCATCCACAAACTCAAGGACATTACATTACAAAAATCCCATATCAATGCTATTTCTGGAATATATGCCTGACAGTTTTTGACAGTTGAATGGACTACTGTGCATTTGATGACTTGCACAGTGAAAGATTTCATATCCGCAACACATCAGTTTTGATCAGCAAGAAATATGCATTTGGTAATTGTGCAAATCGTAGACAGTTGTGCTTAGATGTGCTAAAACATGGGAAAGTTGCTTAAAAAGAGTGAGAAATTCGAATCTGTTGAGAACAAGTGACCAGTGGTGTAGAGGTTTACACACGTTGTATTGAAAATATTATTTATCTTGTGAGAATTGGGTCAAAGCAATTGAGAAAAACTGTAATATACTTTCGCTATGGCTTAATGCAATTATATTAAAAATCAAAAATTCAAAACAGCGACTCTGACATTGGTGCAGCTGCAAATCACAGGTTTATTTGAATAAATATCACAGGTTTATTTTAAAAAATATCACAGGTTTATATTAATGCGCTCGTTCTAATATGTTATCGTTTCTATAGTAACAGCTCATTCACAGGAACATCAGGGACTTCTTTGATCTTTTTTTTGTTATTTTCTTATTCCTTCCACCCTTTCTTTTTCTTTCCAGATATTCTTTCAATATTTCTTTCTTTCACCTGAACACCTTTCTTTCTTTCTTTCTTTCTTTCTGTCTGTCTTTCTGTCTGTCCCAATATGTTATTTTTTTTCTGTTATGCCAAATCTTTTTTTTCTTTCATTATTTTTCTGCTTTTTCCCTCTTCCTTCCACAGTTTCTTTTTTTCTTTCCCATTGGGCTTTCATTGTTGTCACTATTTTTATTTCTTTCATCTGAAATTCTTTCTGTCTTTCTTTCCTCCATCCCACAACCCTTTCTTTTTTATATTCTCTTTCCTTTGCTTACTTTTTCTTTCATCTCAGGTATTCTTTCTTTCTTTCTTTCTTTCTTTCTTTCTTTCGTGAAACACTGCCACACGTTTTCTTTCCTCGTACCACACTGTCCCAATCATTTTGTTCTTTCACTTTTTTTCTTTCCTCCTTTTTCTTTCTTCATCCCACTATCTTCTTTTTATTCCTCATTAATTTCTTTCCTTCTGTTTTTTTCTTTTGTTTTCTTTCATATTTCCTTTTCTATCCTTCTTTCCAGAAGAAAGCCTGAACAGTTGCGTTTCCATCACATTACTGTACTTGTTACAATAATCCGCTACTCGATCTGTGGTACCGATTTTACGTAGCAAGACCTCATCTCACTTTCACTCAACATTTAGCGGCTACAAATTCCGGGGTTACCATGACAACTAGCCTGCGGCTGTGTCCCAATCTGCTGCACTACCGCAGCAAATCGTTAAGTTAAAATAGAACACCATGCACAGGTGTAATTACCACAAGTGTACGACATACTTCGTTCGACACGCTATTTAGCACTGAGGTGTAGCGGATTGGGACACAGCCCACAGAGAGACGGTCACATATAGCCTCTGGCCGCTCTGTTTAAAACGTGGACGCTGAAATTAATGGGTTTATTAATTTAGTGTTGGACGCACGGGGACGTCTGACTCCGTCTCAGTTTTAGCCTCGAGATAAAGGAGCCGTCCCACCCCACACGGCGCCTTCATGGGAGTGCGCATTCTCTGCACAGCCTCGTCCGATTGGCAGAAGTGATGCGCTGATGATCCCTCCTCGCAGTTTATTATTAGCTAGTGAATTATGAATGTCAGAGATGTGACCTCTGTTCCGGGACTGGGATATGACAGGAAATACCGTTTCATTCCCAGGCTGTAATTCTGTAATTCTGGGAATAATTCCGGTTAATTCTCTCTTATCATTAGGTAGTTTGAACATCACCCACTTCATATTTCAGTGCGTGTGTGTGAGTCTGAAACACGGCCCATGACTGACTGCCGCTATTCTACTGACTTTGTCTCATAGTTCAGAATGTTTTACAGAAGAGCAGACGAAGAAAACACACTTTGTCATTTACGCTTCTCAGTTTCCTGATGGCTCCGCTTTAATGGAGAAGGAGTAATTTCCGCAGAGACGCTTTCAGTACGAGCAGCTTTCTGTTTTCGGGCACAGAAATCAATGATCATTTCCGCTGGATTAGACCTACACACTTTCGGTTCTGTCGTCTTATAACACAAAGAGATAACAAGACAAGGGCACTCTTTCCACGGGCTCCGTCCCAAACCATATTCTAATGTGAACTACAGAAAACAATACAACTAAACTACAGTTTAAAAAAATGATCAAAATTTGAAGAAAAAAATGTACATTATACTAAACGTTCAGAATAAATATATACTAAAACTACCAAAAAATGAAAAGCTTAAAATACTGCCTTTGAAAAGAAGTACGAATAACATAACAAGAGCAATAACAAAATGACTTTTTACTTGTAGATAATTAGAAGTACTGAATTTTAAATTGAATAATTAAAGTACTAACTTTTAGTACTGATTTTTTTTCCTTGTAGAACAAGTACTGACTCTGTAATTGTAGATAATTAAGTATTGACTTTTTCCTTGTAGACAAATTAAAATACTGACTTTTTTTTATAGAAAATGAAAGCACTGACCCTTTACTTGTAGATAACGTGCTGACTTTTTGCTTGTAGATAATTAAAGTACTGACTTTTTACTCTTAGTTCATTAAAACAATGACTTTTATTTTTACACCATTAAAGTACTGAATTTTTACTTGTAGAACATTAAAGCGCTGACTTTTTCCTTGTAGACAATTAAAGTACTGACTTTTTTTATTTCTAGAAAATGAAAGCACTGACCCTTTACTTGTAGATAACGTGCTGACTTTTTGCTTGAAGATAATTAAAGTACTGACTTTGCATTAACATGTCTAAAGTACTGATTTGTACTTTAGCTCATTAAAGTAGATCATTAAAGTACTGACCTTTTACCTGTAGACAATTAAAGTGCTGACTTTATAATTGAAGATAATTAAAGTACTGGCTTTTTACTTGTAGACAATTAAACTGCTGGCTTTTTAAGCTACTGACTTTTTTACTTATATAAAATTAAAGTGCTGACTTTTTCCTTGTAGACAATTAACATACTGACTTTATTTATAGAAAATGAAAGCAGTGACCTTTACTCTAACCCTTTACATGTAGATAATGTGCTGACTTTTTACTTGTAGATAATTAAAGCACTGACTTTGTATTAACAAATATTTAAAGTACTGAATTTTTACTTAGCAATTATTTGGGATTTTTAAAAATATGAAAAATTGTTTATTTTATCTATCTTTCATTTTTGAGACTGTGATCCTGTGTGGTCTGTGTGTATGTGGCTGAGTTCAGTGGATGGATGGGGCAAGCCGAGAGGAAATGTTTAACGCACACACTAAAACGAAACGCTGTAATTCTCTTGTGTACAACGAGCGGCCGAGGGTCTCCACTTTGGCTGAAGTCTGTGCGCTAACCAAACAGACAGAGAGGCAGCTGTTCCATTAGGCCGCTCCCTAAATCACCCCACACAATACACACACACACATACACAAGCAAAAAGGATGGAATTGGAGCGCGACCCGATCAATAAGGCCTTATCAACAGATCCTGAAGCTAAATGTCACGATCGGCTTTTAGGAACGACATTACGACATCAAACACACACACACACACACACACACATAAATATTCAAAAGACAAACGGATTCTTGACGGCGGCGTGACCGAGCCGAGTCGGGGTCGATGGCTTTTTGTGAACGAGAGACACACTGATTGAAAATCGATAGTGAGGAAAATGAAAAATCTGCAGAAATGTCACAGAACAAAGGAGAGGGAAAAAACAGATGCGTGTAAGAGAAAAGTGTTAACACGCCTCAGTGTTTTAGCACGAGATGACACACAGTCAAACATCTTGCAGAGAATTCAGCAGATTCCTCCTGTGATATATATATATATATATATATATATATACGGTTATATGTTGCTAGTCTGCATGCTTCAAAATAGAATCACTAATCCCTGAGGACAGAAATCTGAAAATTCTCTTCACCACGGAGGACATAGCTGTCATTCCAACTGAGGAACACATTATGTCTTGTAATGAAAATTTTTTTGCTTTAATAAACAGTCGTAGTTTAATAAACATCACTTAGCAAGCTAAACACAATCTGGCAGAACAGACATTAGCTAGCTAGCAAAGTTCACTACTAGAGCCTTCTCAGTTTATATCTGAACTAAAAAGCTAATTAGCAAGCGATTTTAAATCAAAATGATGTGAAATCAGTTCATATCACACAGAAAAGACTAGCAAGCTCAGATGAACATAGATCTTCTCCACCTGTGTTTGCTCCAGCTAACTAGCTAGCGTTATTGGTGTGAGTAAGATAGTTAGCATAACAAGGAGAAGTTTTTACTAGCAAAACCTAAATAGTTAGCTAGCATATAGCACCAAAAAAATAAGATAAGACTAATAGATAGCTGGCTAGTTATAACACAGCCTGTTGTTGAGTTGTTAAACAAGTTAGCAGTGAGGAGTTAGCTCACTGCAGGGGTTGGCCGTCAACTACAGACAAGATCATTATCAATATCATCACCATCATCATCAGAGAGAGAGAGAGAGAGAGAGAGAGAGAGAGAGAGTAAGTACCGATGAAGACGTTCCACTCGGGGTCCAGGTCAGCCTGATTAGCGAGGCAGCCCTTCATGACGTTCTGACAGTAACTTCTGCACGGCTTCAGGTCCACAAAGCCGCCACAGTACGGACAATACAGCATCCGCATCAGAGCCTTACTGCAGCCGGGGGACACATTCACCTGGAGACAGGACACAGAGATCAGGTTAGAAGAAGACACGTAATAAAACATACAGATTAGATTAGACAGTCAGACTTGAGGTTATCGCTAGAGAGGCTGGTGGGTTTTAGTCTCACAACATGGACAGGTAGGTGTCAAGTGACTTAATGCAAATGACCAACCACAGATTCAGTGGTGTATGTGTGTGTTAACTTATCAATTAGTGCAAAACTGACCAATCGGAGGTTTTCAAACCCTCCCCCCACCCCCCCAAAACACACACACACAAAGTCACACCCATCTGTCACACTGAAAGACTTGTCCACTCAGACACACCCATCTGTCCCACTCAAAGACACACCCATCTGTCCCACTCAAAGACACACCCACTCAAAGACACACCCATCTGTCACACTTACAGACATGCCTATCTGCTCCACTCAAAGACACACCCATCTGTCCCACTCGAAGACACGCCCATCTGTCCTGCACAAAGTAGGCTCTGTTTCAGACTCTGAAGTAGTGTATACTATAGGAATGAATGTGAGAGGAGTTTGAATATTGACTTGAAAAGAAGAATCCAGAAGCCTCTTCATTTGCGCTGGTTTAGCGTATTAGCACAGCCTCCTCCTGAGCTCACTCTAATTTATAGCTACACAGTGTGTGTTTTTGTGTGTGTGTGTGTGTGAGCCTCTAGGTGTGTGTGTGTTTGTCCTTCCTGTCTTCATTGCTCGTTCACTCGTTTACCCGCCACACGCAGCGCTACACGTGTTAGCCGTCGCTGTGTAATTGAAAGTACAAGAAGCGGAGCGTGTTAGTTGCGGCACACCTCGGTGCGCTAAGATAAACACATCTTGTCCCAGTCTGTCTGATCTCTCATCACATCCACCCATCTCTCAGTGTCTTTCTGTCTCTCCTTTGCTCTTGTCTTGTTTTAGAGCTCTGAGTGTATTTTATAGCTAGCTAAGTTTCTTTCCCCTGTCTCTACCTCTCTCCTACCTATCACTCATCTCTCTCTCTCTCTCTCTCTCTCTCTCTCTATCTATCTTTCTCTCTCTCTTTCTAGAGGGACAAGAAATCCTGACATTTTCATGCTTTATTACAGTCCTTGAAACCCTGATATGACACACTTGAGGAGGAATCGTATACTATGCACAATATCCCTTACCTTATACTGTATGTAGTCAAATGCATAGTTCACCTGTTTAACCTGGCCCTTTTACATTAGTGACCATAAAAGAAAACGAAAAGAAATAAAACATACAGCATGTTCATTGTTTTGAAGTGAAAGAAGGAAAAGAAAGAAAGAACCCAAAAAGAAATCATAACAAATAGAGAAAAGACAGAAACAGACAAGATCGACATGAAAAATGAAAGGTGGGGGAGAAGAAGAAAGGAAGCAAAGATAAAAGAAGGTACGACGGAGGTGAAATAGAAATAAATAAATAAATAAATAAAGAAAAGAAAGCGTGTTATTATTATGGTCATTATGTGATTGTGACTATTTATAACTATGAGTTAAAAATCTTCTCAGAAATCCTGTCAGACTTGTTTGTTAGCTAGCTGGCTAACCGCTGGCTGTGGAAATACGTGTGTAGAATCATTTGGTGTTTGTAAACAAAAACAGATGTGGTGCTTGTTGGTGCTATAATGTTTTACCGTTACAACATCATAAACAAAGTTGAACAATGTTAGCTAGCTAAACGTGTCCATTAAAGAAAAAAAAAAACGTGACCTCGCTATCTAGAATCAGGTAGCTAGCTTCTTGATGTAGGTTTGCTAACTAGCAAGCTAAGCCTGTTAGATTATTAGGTATTAGAGATGGAGACGAATTACACTGGAGAGAAAGGGACGGGTTATCCTGAGCCTGCACATACACACTCTCTTATTTACCTCAGAACAGTGTGTGTGTGTGTGTGTGCGCGTGTGCACTTTACATATATCTAATGATTCACTGAACTGACATTTAGCATATCGATTAGTACAATGACACGGTGGTGGACAAAACTGACCAATCAGAGGGACTCTCCCCTCCCCCAACACCCACAGAGGGCAGTCCTTGCTAAGTGTCATTACAGAATTTTACAATTTTAGTCACATTCAATCTATTTTTTTTAAGTTTATTTTTATAGTAATTACATTTGTACCAACACATCTGAGGTAAATGTTGATATTCCAGATAATTCTGTCTCGTTTTTACTGTCACTGAACCTTTACACTGTCTGTATAAAAGCCTATGAAAGCCCTAACATGGCTACCTGCTGGCTAGCAAAACTGTTTTCTCACAGTTTCAGTTAGTTAGCTTAGCTAGGTTGATGACGATTTTGGCTAGTGGCAGTTTAATAGTTAATGTTGGCTAACATTGGCTAGCTTGCTAGTAAACTTAGATAGAGCTTTAAATTTACTGAGCTGCAGTTAAACAGTCTACCTAGCATCAGCTAGTGTCCGTTTTGGTTTTGGTGAATAATTTTGGCACCCTAAGTTGTAGCATCTAGTTAGAAAACTAGCCACTTTCAGAACGGAGTACATTAACGCTAGCTAAGGTGTCGCTAATGTTGCTAATTGATGACACTGAAAACAAAAGAGTTGGTGTTTGTGAGTATTTACGCATAAGTTAGATAACCTCTCAGAAATCCTGTCAGATTTGTTGGTTAGTTTGGCTAACAAAATGGGTACAGGTTTATTGGTAGTGTGCGAACTTCAATCCTCACTAATGTGACACTGCAGGCGCAAAAAGAAGAACCTTGGAGTTAAACAGATGGACTGAAATCCTCAGCCGGTGTGACACTCTAAATCCAACCAGGCACAATAATCCATAATCACACACACACACACACACACACACATTTGTGAGATTTGGTGCTGTTTGGCTGTGATATGATCAGCGTAGTGAGGATAAATCCTGCTGTGAGTGAGGACGAGCTTAGAATTTCATTCATTCTCTCCTGTTTAGTATTCGTGTGTAATTTATATTATTGAATTTAGAGTGTGTGTGTATGTGTGTGTAATGTTTCTGAGATTAACAGTTCAAGCCGTGTGTGTGAATGGCACGGTGTATGAATTTAGGTCACAGAATAAGAGCGTGAAAACAGTGTCCCAAATCACATCTTATTCACTACATAGTGCCTATACAGGGAATAGGGTGTGTGGTTTGGGACACATCCACAGTGGATTGATGATGGTGTTTATGTGGACTATATAGTGAATGGGGTATGTGGTTTGGGACACATCCACAGTGGACTGGTGATGGTGTTTATGCGGTTTGGGACACGTCCACAGTGGACTGGTGATAGTGTTTATGTGGTTTGGGACACATCCACAGTGGACTGGTGATGGTGTTTATGTGGTTTGGGACACGTCCACAGTGGACTGATGATGGTGTTTATGCGGTTTGGGACACATCCACAGTGGACTGGTGATGGTGTTTATGTGGTTTCGGACACGTCCACAGTGGACTGACGATGATGTTTATGTGGTTTGGGACACGTCCACAGTGGACTGACGATGTTGTTTATGTGGTTTGGGACACGTCCACAGTGGACTGACGATGGTGTTTATGCGGTTTGGGACACGTCCACAGTGGACTGACGATGGTGTTTATGCGGTTTGGGACACGTCCACAATGGACTGACGATGATGTTTATGTGGTTTGGGGCACGTCCACAGTGGACTGACGATGATGTTTATGTGGTTTGGGACACGTCCACAGTGGACTGATGATGGTGTTTATGTGGTTTGGGACACTTCCACAGTAGACTGATGATGGTGTTTATGCGGTTTGGGACACGTACACAGTGGACTGATGATGGTGTTTATGCGGTTTGGGACACGTCCACAATGGACTGACGATGGTGTTGAATGCAGTGTGCACAATGCTAATCTGGTGGCTATGCGCTTTCATTACTTTTTAGCTACATTAGCCCTAAAGCTTTGTTGCAAAAAAGAAAAAGAAGAAGCACATTTTAGACACCACACATGACCGAGTACATTTAGGGAATAGGGAATAGGTGACATTTAAAGCGTTGTGATGGTTTGTGCTTCCTGTGTGCAGTCCTCTGTGAGGGAAAAAATGAGAACATCCCCCCCAACTCACCCTCTCCCCCTCTCACACACACTTATACACACTCCAAAATCCCAGCTAAAGACATTACTAGCCTTGAGCCACAGCTTTAACATTATACATACAAGCCTGTAATGCAGAGTCCCCAGAAGAAGGAAGTGGAAACATGTTATTGCTAATGCTAAATGTCTTTAGGCATCAGAGAGGAAGCACTAAACCCCACTGATCCCCTCTTGAGTCAGACATGTTGTGGCTGAGCATGATCCCATTTTTTATCTGCATCCATATTAGTGCCAAGAGTCAAATGGCCTTTAACTTAGCAGTGGGTTAGCATGCTTAGCTTCAACAGTGCTGGCATGGCTAAAGAAATGACTCAGAGTCAACAGTCCATCTGGCAGCCCGAGGCACCTGAGGCATTCGCGGTACAGTTCTACAACTTGACTTACAGCTGAAGATTATACACGCTAAGACGAGTCGAACAAAAAGACGTCACAGACACAAAACCAATCGCAGCTCCAGCACTTCCTTCCTCGGTACACAGTCTGGTTTCACTCCACATCCAGCATCAGACACAGGTAAGGGGCGTGTCCTAAAGTCTGAAGGAGGAGCAATACGGTAGAAGTGATTCCGATAGGAATAAAAGAAGAAGAAAAAAGGAAGAACGAAAAGGAATGAATGAAAATGTATAGAGAAGCATTCAAGAAGGAAGGAAAGAAAGAAAGAAAAAAGAAAGAAGCTTAGAGAAAATGTGAAAAACATTAAAAAGAAATGATAAAAGGAAAAATAAAATAAAGAATAAAAAGAAAGGATGGAGGTTTGACAAGAGTGTAAAAAAACAAAGGAAACAAAAGAGACAATATATACAGTTAGGTCCAGAAGTATTTGGACAATGACAGAGTTTTTATGATTTTGCCTTTATACACCACCACAATGAATCTGAAATAAAACAATCAAAGTGTAGACTTTCAGCTTTATTTTAAGAGGTTCCACAAAAATACGGCATTTACCATTTAGGAATTACAGCCATTTTCAGCAAAGTACTTCCATTTTCAGGGGCTCAAAGGTATTTGGACAG
>CM074941.1:2709170-2721114 GCA_037576815.1 Pangasius larnaudii | reverse complement strand
GTTAGCTAAGAAATGAGCTAGCTAGACAGCCATATTTTGTAAAAACTTGAATTATTTTATAAATAAATGTTTATTTGATATTCCTTCTGCCTTAGCGTGATAGCGGAAAAGAGTACAATTAAATGCTATCATGCTAGTATGCTACTATTCTGTGCGAAACCTTGATTTTTAAAAAATGATTATTACAGTTATGAACTGTAGTCCTGGTGCTACGGCGATAATTGAAAGGAGAACGAGTGAGACAGAGATGGAGAGAGAGAGACGGAGAGAGTGAGAGATTATTTTGCATTAACATGCGGTGTGATTCAATAGTCTCTCGATTTTTTCCCCGAGTTTTCTCTCTCAGCAGCTGCTGATGCGTTTCCTCTCTTCATTTCTCTCTCTCTCTCTCTTTCTCTGTCTCACCTCCTTCTGTCAGATCCCTCCATCATCATGCCGAGTCATGCTGCCAGTCAGTGTATATCAGACGCTGAACTGCATCGGAGGAAGGGTGCAGACACCTTTCTGACAGACTAGCATATGGCTAACATGGCTGCATTACCCAAGCAGAGAGCTTCTGGTAAATTCACTGAGACAGGAAATGACATGCCCTGTTTCCAAACAAGTTAACATTTTTTCCTATCTAGCTACTGCTTATTTATTATACGATTTTACAGAAGGCTTCATTTCATAGTGTGATAGCAAACTATCATTTTAGCTAACAAGTTCTTTAGCTATTTATGGCTAGCTACTGAAATACTGCTCGTGGTTTTATGGCACTTTCAGCTATGTTTCAGCTAAAAGCTAATGGCAGCTAGCAAGCTGTAGTAAACTGCTAAGTAAGTTAGGAACTAAAATGCTAACTAAATATACTTCACTTCATCAAATCAAACTTGTCATGTTGCTATATTTAATTACCAAACATAATTTGTTTTTGTTTTTTTTTAGCAACATTAGCTAAGCATCTCATTGAACACTGAATGTTATGTTTAACGTATAGCTAACATAGTATGTATATGACGTTAAGTAGCTAGTCAAGCTCAGGTACGCCGACAAACATCAGCTAATACTTTGTGTAATTAGCAAACTACCAAACTAGCTAACTAGTATGCGAGCTCATCTTTGTGTAAACACTAGCATGAGAGAAGACGGTGTGTTTTGGTGAATCTCCTCAGGCCAAAAGAGGCTAATTGATGACGACGGTGCGATATTCCTTCAGAGAATTAGCCGATCGATACGTGGACACGCAGGTAACGCGAGCTCAGCGTCCTCAAGCATGGAGATGTTCCATCGATTTTAACAACACGGCCATATTCCAGCTCGAATAAAAATACCGGCTAATTTGTCAAGCCAAACCGGAGTACTGCGGCCCTTTTTTTTGTGTCTAACGGAGCATTATGGTGCATTATGGGATTGATTTACATGCTGTTCTGTGTTCACAGTCGGAACAGTAATACTATCCTGCTGAAATGGTAAATATAGAAATGCACTTTAATACACACATCAGACACTGGAGGCCGGTTGGGGGGTGGGGGGTGGGGGGGGGGGGGGGGGATATAAACACCAAAGCTGCACTGCCTGAAGGAAACACTGAACTGACAACAATGAGGGGAAATCAAAGTTACATTAAAAAAAAGATCTATTTGCAAATGATATTGTTTAAAAAGATATCGAAAGAGGTAAGAATTTATGGAAAGAAAGAGACAAAGAAAGATGAATGGATGAAAAAGAAAGAAAGTTGTGAGGGACGAAACAGGTGAAAAAGTGAAAGACAGTAAGAAAGTAAGAAAAAGAGGTAGAAAGAAAGAAAGAAAGGTAAAACAAGAACGAAAGAAAGAAAGGTGTAGGAATGAATGAAATGAAAAGGTGAAACAAGGAACTTTTTTGAGACAGGAAAGAAAAAAATGGAGGACAAAAACAGAAAAATAAGAAATAAAGAGAAATAAAGAAAGTTGTGAGAGAAGAAACAGGTGAAACAGAGAAAGGAGGAAAGAAAGAAAAATGGAAGAAAGAAACCAAGAATTTAAGAAAGAAAAATGAACAAATGAAAGAAATCAAAATGTACCAAGAAACTGAAAGAAAGAAAGAAAGAAAGAAAGAAAGAAAGAAAGAAAGAAAATGAGGTAAAGATAGAAAGGTCTGAGGGTAGAAACAGGTGAAACAGTGAAAGGAGTCAAGAAAGAAAGAAAGAAAGAAATGAAAAGGTAAAACTGAAGTTTTTTGAGAGGAAAGACAAAAATGGAGGGAAAAAAGTTAAACAAGAAAGAAAGAAAGTGATTAATTAGCGTGCAGTTCTGAATGAGTGGAATCGAAGCTGCTGATTGGTCGGCTGCTGTAACATTGTGACATCATCAGCAGTCGGGTGGAATTGAACAGTGCGTCAGTGTGTTTCAATGGGAAAGTTTCACACTTTAATCTGAAATGAAAATCTATGTATAAAGTTTATAAAAATGAAGGAGTGAATGTGTGCCATAACCATTTGCACATGTGTAAGACTGGTGTCTAAAAGCCCTGCCCCCTCAGAGTGGGCGTGGTGAGCTCAGCTCCTCAGAGGCACTGCACTGAGTTCCCTCCATCACATGACTTTAAAGTAATTGACCTTGAGAAATTAATTACCTGTGTCACTGCACACACACACACACACACACACACACACACACACACACACACACAGAGTCCCGAGTGAAAGAAGCGTGTGAAGACGAGTCATTTTTCACACTTTTATCAGCACTCAGTTTCTCATTGCGCTTGCCCTCTGTGCTACTTCATTTTTTAAAAAAATTAATTTTACAATCACACTGCTGCCTAATCGTGTGGATTGGGACACATCCACAGTAGACCAATGATGATGTTTATGTGGCCAATATAGTGAACAAGGCATGTGATTTGGGTCAGTCAACCAATGAGGGTGTTTACATGGACTATATAGTGAATAGGGTGTGTGGATTTGGGATCTCGTGAATCAAGGCATGTGGTTTGGGACACATCCACAGTGGCCCGATGACGGTGTTCATGTGGACTATATAGTGAATAGAGCATGCTGTTTGGGACACAGCCACATTGGACTGATGATGCTGTTCATGTGAACTATATAGTGAATAGGCTGTGTCCTTTCGTACATGTCCACCACGAACCAATGTTGGTACTTAGGCGACCTATGTAGTAAAAAGGGTGTGTGGTTTGAGACATGCCCACAGTGGACTGATGTTGGTGTGTAGGTGGCCTATATAGTGAAAAGGGTGTGCAATTTGGGACGTACTACATTGGACCATCATGTGGACTACATAGAGTATAGGGTGTGCAGGTTGGGGGACACCCACAGAGGACCGATATTGGTGTTTAAGGCGGCCTATGTAGTGAGTAAGGTGTTTGGTTTGGGACGTGGCCACAGTGAACTGAGGACGGTGTTTATGAGTATACAGTGAACAGGGCATGTGGTTAAAGATGACTGTAAAGGGGTGGAGTTAATATGACATTTCACTCATTAAATACTTTTTTGGTAGTAACATCTTGCTAACTGCTAAACGCTGACAGAAAAGCCTGATTAGCTGAATGCTAACATGTAATTAGCACTCGGTATGTAGTCTGAGTTGTTAATAATCGCACCCACGTTCCTCCAACAGCTCTTCATGACTTGTGTGTTGTGCTAATTTTCTCCTAGCTGATCGCTAATGAACACAGCAGGCGAGTCTGACACTATGTACTGCGTGTTCACAAAAGCAAGACTAAAATAACAGCAGGTTTGAGACTCAAAAGCTAAGATACTACTTTGCTAACTGTGTAGTGTGGTAAACAACTGGTGTGTTAAGTCTGTTCAATAATATTGGAACACCAATAAATACCAATAAGTGGTTGAATGAGAAGGTCGGTGAAATTTCATTGGTTTATCAGGTTGCATTACCATGACAGTTTACCTAAGGTTTGCAGGCTAGTCCCAAGTTTCCTCATTTTCTAGTCTTCTTGTGTCCTTGTTGTGTAGCCCCTTTGTTATCTGTGGTACTTGTTTTTAGTGTCCTTGTTTCCTGGCTTCCTCTTTTTGCGGTGTGTGTGTTTCCAGTTCTTGTCCCCTAGTATACCAGTATTATTTGTGTCCTTGTTTCCCAGTGCTAATGTTTCTAGCTTTTGTCCCTGTTACCTAGTCCCCTTGTTTCCCATTGCTCATGTTTCTAGCTTTTGTCCCATTTAGTACTTGTCCCCTTGTTTTCTAGTCTTCATATTTCTTAGTCTCCTCAATTCCCACTGTTCATGTTTCTAGTTTTTGTCCTCATGCTTCCTAGTCCCCTTGTTTTCTAGTCTCCTTGTTTCTTAGTCTCTTTGTTTCCCAATGTAATTGTTTCTAACTTTTGTCCTCATGCTGCCTAGTCTCCTTGTTTTCTAGTACACTTGTTTCTTAGTCTCCTTCTCTCCCAGGGCCCATGTTTCTAGCTTTTGTCCTCATGCTTCCTAGTCCCCTTGTTTCTTAGCTTCCTTGTTTCTAGTCACTCTTTGATTCCTAGTGTCCTTGTTTCATATTGTCCCCATGTTCTAATGTCTCTGTTTCATAGTCTCCTTGTATCCCAGGTTTCATGCCTCTAGGTTTTGTCCTCCTGTTTCTTCATCCCCGTGAGTCTTAGTCTCCCAGTGCTCAAGTGTCTTTTGTCCTCATGTTTCCTAGTCACCGAGTTTTCTTGCCTGCTTGTTTTCTAGTACCCTTGTTTCTTAGTCTTGTTGATTTCCAGTGCTCGAGTATATAGCTTTTGTCTTCATGCTTCCTAGTCACTGAATTTTCTAGTGTCCTTATATTTTAGTACTCTTGTTTCTTAGTCTCCTTGATTTCCAGTGCTCAAGTGTCTAGCTTTTTGTCCTCATGTTTTCTAGTCTCCTTATGTAATGGGGTAGAAGACAGAAAATGTAGGGACTACATTACCCTAGTGTAGAACTACAAATTAGTTGGACTACAAACCCCATGAGTCTAGACACTATAAAGAGGAAACCAAACTTTTTGGGCTTCCTCTTTGTGGTACCAGAAGCTGTGTGGTGGTTTCCCAAGGCTGTGTAATAGCGAATGAAAAGACCAGCTGATTAACGAGCAGCATAGAACTGAATTGTGAAGGTAAGGGCTGTGATTGTGATGGTTATAGTGGGTTTGTTCAGTTTTATATTTGCTTTTTGTTTTAGTGTCCTTACTGGACGTATGTTGGTTGGTGCCTCAGAGAGTTAAACAGATTTATTTAATGATACAGGTACTGATTTTAATTGAATTATTGAAGTGTATGTGAGATTTAAAAAAAAAAATAAAAAAAATTTGTATTATAATCTGGGTGTTTTTATGCGATTTCCATTTATTTTTATTGGTAACAATGGTGGATTATTTGATGTCTTAAGAGAACTTTAATATTATATTGGGTTCGGTGTGTTGAAGTGGCAAAGTGGCTGAATTTCATTGTGAGGTTGTGTTTTGTCCTTTTTTTATGTTTTCTTGTTGTTTTGTTGTGGGTTTACAGTGGGGTTCCCATTTCTTATACATGGCAACTCTGTAAGGTGGGCTAAACAGATTGTAGTGGTTTAACCTGGTGATGGTTTTGCTCTGGAGTAGTGAAATTTTGTCTGTTATTTGGTGATTGCATGTGCAATATGATTGGGTAACCCTGTGGTTTTTGGTGGTCCCAAATGGTGTTTCGTTTTTGTTTGTTTGTTTTGGTTGTTTTCGTTTGTTGGTTTTGTTTCTTTGCCATTCGTAACTACCCGTCTGTGCTATTGCTGTATTGGAATATTGTTAAATAAACTGTTATATTTGCAAAGAAACACACTGTGGTTGTTGCCCTCCTGAGTCCTCCTCATCTCTTGTGAGAAGATGGGGTTACACTTATATTCTAGTCCCCTTGTTTCTTATTCTCCTTAATTTCCAGTGCTCAAGTGTCTAGCTTTTGTCTGCATGTTTCCTAGTCATCATGTTTTCTAGTACCCTTGTTTCATAGTCTCCTTGATTTTCCAATGTTCGATTGTTTAGCTTGTCTTCATGTTTCCTAGGCACTGAGTTTTCTAGTCTCCTTGTTTTGTAGTACCCTTGTTTCTTTGCCTCCTTGATTTCCAGTGCACAAGAGTCTAGTATTTTTTTTTCTCCTGTTTCCTAGAGACAGTGTTTTCTAGACTCCTTGTTTCTCTGTGTCTTGTTTTAAAGTCCCCTTGTTATTTACGCTCCTTATTTCCTGGCCTCTTTGATTCTCAGCCCTCTTTCTTCCTCACCACGTTTTATTAATAGGTATAAAACAAGCAAATGCTTTATGTAGTAACAGGTTGTGGAGTGAAGCTATGAGTCAGCGCTAACTCTAACGCTACCAACTCTGCGCTGCTGGGGGAAAAAAAAATTAAGAAAAAAAAAAAGGGTTTTTATGCAGAATTAGGTTTCTGTGTGCGTTCGAGTTGGACGAGGCAGCAGAGAGTACTTCCCCACATCGCATCTGCGTTAAACACGCTGGACCTTAATAAAAATTAAAAAAAAAAAAATCAAATCTTTGCTTCCTAAAATGGTTTTATTTATTTATTTATTTATTAATTTAAATATAATTTTTGTCTCTTCACTTATTTGTGATGAACTTTATAAATAGATCAGAGTGAAGAAAATTACAAAGCAAAGGAAATCTTAATTAAAAACAATGTTGCCATGGCAACTAAACGCATTAGGATGGTCAAGGACTGTTGCCATAGTAACTCGGCAGAGTAACTGAAAGCAAAAAGGGAGCGCAAGTGCTAACTGACTTGACTGTCTGCTGAGGACCTGTTTGGGACGGAGACACATGTTGTCCAGAGATGATCATATGAACTGATACTCGTACAATTAGCCTTTAGCTTTAGCCATAGTCGGTTGTCGCTAACTAGCTAAGTTGGCAAACGCAGGTCAGTCAAGTCACACCCCTTTCTCACCTGTGTATACCTGTTCAGTGTGAGGAGAATCAAGGTGAGTTTATAGTGTCCTTTTTTTTTTTATTGTCCGTGTTTCCCATCTAATTGTTCCCTATTCATTTTTATTTTTGTTTCCTTGTCTCGTTTTTTTTGTCCTTTTGTTTATAACTATATATGATCCTAGTATCCCTATTTCCCAGCCCCCTTGTTTCTAATACACTTGAACTCATTTAGTAATAAACCACAGTAGAGTAAACCCCATGGTGCTGGGTTTACACAGAGCCCGTGATTCTGTTTTGCCAGAGCACACGCATGACTGGCTCTCCTAAGTTAGCTTTATTAGCAAGTAGTGCCGAAGTTAGCAAATTGTGATATTAGAAATTAAAATACCGTAGCAGTGAAATACAAAAATATTAATATAGCCATTTTGGCTATTAGCCACTATCATGATGCCCGACTTACTAGCTAGTGTTACTAGTTAACACAGAGTTAGCTAAGCTAACTAGTTATTTGGTTAAAAATAAAAGTGCTCTATAGGTAACAGACTCGCTAACTTGTCTATCTAAAACATTACTTTGTTTGACTCGTACGACATATCAAAATATTGGTTTACTAACCCGAAGAAGTGTAAAATAAATCAAGTTAAAATGAAAGCAAGCTAAATTATTAAACATGATTTCATCAGAGTGGATTATAAACATCATAATTTCCCCCAAAGGGAAAAGACCTTTTCAGTAATTTAAGATGTGAATAAATACACAGGAGAATTTAACTCACTGACCTCTGAAATATTTATTTTAATAAATAGCTTTTTGCTATTGCAAGGCTTTAGCTAAACACTAAATCACTCTGACTCGATTAGCATAAAGCCCGACAGCAGTGGAGGAAGTGGATTTTGTGGCCAGTGAAGTGGCCGCAGGTGGATAATGGACGTCGGGACAGAGAGTAATGGGCAGCAGGACAGAGAGTAATGGACGGATAAAGATCCTAAAACATTAAAATGATGAAACTGTGGCTTCCTGACGACCCACTAATTCATTGTGGTTAGCATTAGCACTAGCGTTTAGCATCAGAGCTGTACAGCAGCCAAATCTCTGCTTTAGCCTTTTCAGTAAGGCAGATCTGTCTCGCTACATGCTGTCTCGCTACACACTGTCTTACTACATGCTGCCTGTCTCACTACCTGCTGTCTCACTGCATGCTGTCTCACTACCTGCTGTCTCACTGCATGCTGTCTGTCACACTACACACTGTCTTACTACATGCTGCCTGTCTCACTGCATGCTGTCTCACTACCTGCTGTCTCACTGCATGCTGTCTGTCTCGCTACACACTGTCTTACTACATGCTGCCTGTCTCACTACCTGCTGTCTCACTGCATGCTGTCTCACTACCTGCTGTCTCACTGCATGCTGTCTGTCTCACTACCTGCTGTCTTACTACATGCTGCCTGTCTCACAGCCTGTCTCACTGCATGCTGTCTCACTACCTGCTGTCTTACTGCATGCTGCCTGTCTCACTTAGCACTGAGTGAACACAGACTCCTTGAACACCACAGACTATCTCGGTGAACACCACCTGTCTCACCACTTGCTGTCCTACTGCACGCTACCTGTCTCACTATGCACTGCTTTACTGCACAATGTCTCGCCACACACTGTCCTACCCCATGCTGCCTGTTGCACTACCTGCTGTCTTACTGCCTGTCTAACTACAAGTCTGACTGAACACTGAGTGGCTCAGTGAACACAGGATACCTCACTGAGTATCCTACCCGTCTACCACATGCTGTCGTACTGCACACTGCCTGTCTCACTATGTGCTGTCTCACCAAAGCTGTCCAACTGTACGCTGCCTGCCTCACCATACATTGTCCTACGCCATGCTGCCTGTCTCGCTATGTGCTGTCTCACTGAACCCTGAGTGGCTCACTGAACACTATCTCATGGAACACCACCTCTCTCGACACATGCTGTCCTACTGCAGGTTGCCCGTCTCACCACACATTGTTCTACTCCATGCTGTCGGTCTCATTACCTGCGGTCTTACTGCCTGTCTTATGGCACGCTTCCTGTCTCACTGAACACTGCCTGCCTCACTGAACACTGACTGGCCTACTGAACACCAGCTGTCTCACTACATGTTGGTCTACTCCCTGTCTACTTTCTGTCTTCCTGCCTGTCTCACTAAAAATGCCTGTCTTGCTGGATGCTGTCTATCTTACTGAATACTTTCAGTTTTGTTGCATGTTGCCTTGCTAAACTGTTTTGGTCTCTACTACACTTCATGTCTCACTGAGCCCCGTCTGTGACTGCCTGTCTCACTGCATGCTGTCTGTGACTGCCTGTCTCACTGCATGCTGTCTGTCTTTATGAACACTACCTCTCTCACTTAATATTGCCTGTCTTGCTGTATTATGTCTCTTCCTGAACACTGCCTGTCTCATTGACTGCTTTTTTGTCTCACTGAAAGCTGCTCTTCTCACCTGTCACTGTGAAATCTGCTTGTTGACCTGCTAAACAACACTCTTCTTACTCAACACCGCCTGTCTCACTGAACGCAGCCTGTCTCACTGAATGGCATGTTTAAGAAAAGCACGCACAACTGGGACGAATTCTCCCGACATTGACTGGCATTTTATTTATTTTATTTTTACTTGCTTCAATTATACATGGAAGTCTGGGGGGAAATGTCGACGAGAAGACGAATATGAAGGAGGAAGAGAAATTGAATGTAAACCCAAGGTTGCTCGGCCTCATGGGATATCAGACGAACGAGCTCTCATAGCCGACACCAGATAACCATAATGTGCAAACACACTGGCCTGTTTTTACAGCTCTCTCTGGGTGTGGGTTTATGGAGCACATCCATAATGTTTCTGTGTGTGTGTGTGTGTGTGTGTGTGTGTGTGTGTGTGTGTGTGTGTGTGAAGGCTGCAATCTATCCAAGTCGTTTTGAAATGTCTAGTCAAAGCGACTGGTGTTATAGTCCTGAAGGCATTACTGTCTTTGGCACAGGGTGTAATCTATCTCCATGCGAGTATCTCCACGTATCTATCTACTCATCCATCCATCCACCCATATGTGCATCTATCCATCAGACCATCCATCTATTGGCTCATTCCTCCAATTATCCTTCTGCCATCTATCCATATGCTCATCTGCCTATCCATTCATCTCCCCCTTCATCCATTCTCCAATCCATCTGCTTGTTCATCCATCTGTCCTTCCATCTCCTGAATTCTACCTCCATCTATCTTTATAGACCCGTGTACAGCTATCAATTTATCCGTCCATTTTCTCAGTCCACATCCATTCAGCCATCCATTTATTTGCCTGTCTTCATCTGCCCATCAATTTATCTGCCAGACTCCATCTTCCCATTCACCCAACTACTTATCCATCTGCCTATCCATACCTCCACCTCTCCATCTATTTGGCTGTCCTTCCATATTCCAATATATGTATCCATCTGCCCTATCACCCATCTATCCATCTATACATCCATTAAACAGATCGATTACTGATTCAACTGCCTATCCATCCATCTCCCCCTTCAACTATTCACCAATCCATCTGCTTTTTTTCATCCTTCATTCCCTCAGCTCCCACATATCCATTCCTTGTGGACCCCTGCATAGCTATCGGTTTACCCATTCATGCAATTATACATCTGCCATCCATCCATATTTTCATTTACCCATCTTCTCATCCATACCTCCATCTATCCATCCACTTGCCCATCCTTCCTTCTTTGAGTCCACTTGTCCTTCTGCCCTTTTACCATCTATCAAACAGCCAGTCAGTCTATCCATCTCCCCCCTTTATCCATTCACCAGCCCATTTGCTTATTTATCCATCAGCCTCTTTGTTCACCCACATATTCATTCCTCTCTCTATCCATCTATCTATATAAACTTATGGATCTGTGCATAGCTATGCATCCATTCACCTATCTACCCATTCTTTCAATTATCCTGCCATCTATGTATATTTTCATTTATCCCTCTGCCAATCTTCTCATATGCTCATCCATCCATCTGCATGTCCATAACGCCATCCATTAATTTGCCAGATTCCATGCATCATTCCATCTGCTTGCCCACCCATTATCTACCTTCCCATCCATACTTCCATTTACACATCTTTGTCCATTCTTCCTTCTTTGACTTCACCCATCCATCCAACAGCCAGCCTATCTATCCACCTCGCATTCATCCACTCACCAATCCATCTGCCATCCATCCAACTGTCCACCCACCCATCCATTTCTCTCTGACCATCCATCTATCTGTATAGATCTGTGTATTGAGATTGCTTTGTCCATCCATCCATGCTGTGTTACTCCACCTATCTTCATCACTTCTCTTAAGCAGAGATATGAATTGAGCACAGATTTTCTCACCCAGAGTTTTCTGATCCATACTGCTGTTCACTGATATCACAAACATTCATGCATTTTTCCTCCCCAGTTTTCTCCAGCATCTGTCCATCAGAATCACCACAGGAAATGTAGAACATGATGTAGAGATGTAAAGCATACAGGTATAATGCACTCGAGGCACTCGAATTATTTTATGCTTTTCAGTACTTTCATAATGATTTCTATTGTTGGTGTGAGACAGCGCTGCTGGTATATTCTGCAGAAGAGAAAAATACCATCACACCACACTTGAGACTATAACTGCGAGCTTTAGCTGAAATACCGCATATCACTTTGCAACATGAGAGTTCACGTCTAAGTGCATTTCAATTTCTACTTACTATTTTTTACTTACTAGCAGCTGCTAACTATGGAAACTGATCAACATTTTTAAACAAATAGTTTGCCCTTATATGAAGACATTTTATATGTGCAGTAAGTCCTTGGAGGAAATATAAAATCTGTTCATCACTAGAGGCTCAGCAGGAAAAGCAGCTCATGAGAACTCAGCCTTGAACTGATGAGAGGAAGATGAAAAAAGTGAATTATATCTGCAGCTTTTCAATCAGGGGACATTTTGATCAAAAATCACCCACAGCTGAGACATTCATTGTTGTAATGATAACAGTACTACTTTATCCTTCCACATCATCCAGCCAGC
>CM074941.1:2690960-2701955 GCA_037576815.1 Pangasius larnaudii | reverse complement strand
CATCCATCCATCCATCCATCCAGAGTTTTAGGCCCAGATATACATACATATATGATAACTGCATAATGACTCCTAATATCGCAATAAAATTTATTTCTCTCTTTTAATTTTAATTTTTCCTCTCATTTCATCCATTCATCTGTTCTTTCATTCCTTCCCTTTTTCTTATTCTACAATCTTGTCTCCCTCCTTTTCATTTCATTCATATTTCCACCCATTCATCTTCATCTGTCTTCTTTTTTTTGTTGTTATTTTTATCAATCCACTTTTCTTTTTTCTTTCTTCCTTTTTCTTTCATATATTTTTCTTTTATACTACTTTCTTGCCTTTCCTTTTCTTCTCTCTTTTGCCATTACTTTCCTTCTTCCTTGTTCGGATCATGTTCATTTGTATTTCTCTTTTATCCATACATTTCCCTTTTTCTTTCTTTCTTTGATACTTGGTCTTTATTCCATGTTTCTTTCTTTTGTCCATACTTTAATTTCCTTGCTTTTCATCCTTTCCTCCTTCTCTTCTTTCCATTTTTCTTTTGACAACACTCATTACACACTTTTTAACCTTCCTTCATGCACTCGTTCTTTCTTATTCCTCCATCTTGCCTCCCTCTTTGCCATATACTTTCATAATTTCACCAATCCTTCATCTTTTCTTTATTTTTGCCTTTTCATCCAACCACTAATTTCTTTCTCTTCTTGAATGAATCATGCCCAGATGTCCATACGGTATGTGTTAAGTTGGAGCCTGATGTGTCTATCGTGAAAGAAGAATTGCGCATTAAAGTTAAAATGAGAGATGGAGGATGAAGATGAATCGAAAGGGCCTTAAATAAATAAAATGGCAGCGGAGGCTCTATAGACTGATCTGTGGAGATTCTGTCTGCTGGAGCTGGAGAGACAGAGAGAGACGGGGAAACAGACAGGGAGTGATGTGATGGAGGTGAAGTCTCCGCTGAGATCGTCCTCTATCGCTCCACTCACTTTAGCTCACATCACTCCATCACAACAAGGCTTAATAATTCATCACTGCTTCCAGGAAGTACACCCTGTGTGTGTGTGTGTGTGTGTGTGTGTGTGTGTGTGTGTGTGTGTGTGTGTGTGTGAGAGAGAGAGCGTGAGTGACCTGAGTTTCAGGTTTCAATAAAAAAGCCAATTTCTGCATCATTGTTTAGGGCAAACGAAATGACAACAAACTGCTGACATGCTAATTTTGTGTGTGTGTGTGTGTGTGTGTGTGTGTGTGTGTGTGTGTGTGTGTGTGTGTGCTGCTATGGTGACAGTGTGCGTGCCCACTGTCCAAGCATGATATTTACCTACGGATGCTTCCTTTGCTTAAAGGTGGTGAGAATTTGAGCTTTTTTACAAACCATTGAAAAGCACACATTTTATTTCTATGCTACAATTAATTAGGTGTGATTCCATCACCGGAACCTGAGGAACTTTTTAGGAGCCAAGACATGTTTTCCAGAATACTGGGCTCTTTTCCGAAATTTTTATCTTTTTTTTTTTTTCAGGAACCCAGAACCTTTTTAAGCAACTCAGGAATTTAGGGACATTATCAGGAACCCCGAATCCTTCTTCAGAACTCAGGAACTTAAAAGCTATAAACCATTTTCAGGAACTTTGGAACTTTTTCAGGAAGCCAGGAACTTCTACAGGAATCCAAGAACTTTGTTAGGAACTTAGGAACATTGTCAGGAACCCACTGTCCTTTTTAGAAAACCAGTAACTTTTAACTAACTTGCAAACTACAAACCTTTCAGGAACCTTTCAAACTTTTCCAGGAACCTCAAAACCTTCTCACGAGATCCCAGAACTTTTTTGGAACTCAGGAACCCAGAAACTTTTTTCAGTAACTTTAGCATTAAATGGTCAAGATGTTAACTTTGTAACCAGTAACATTTTTTTCAGGAACTAAGATATATTTTCTAGAAAGTCAACCAGTTTTTCAAGAACTGTGGGACTTTTTCAGCAACTCAGAAATAGAAAGCCAGTAACTTTTCTTTCATGGACCGAGGAGCTTCTTCAGCAACCCAAGAACTTTCTCAGGAGCTTGATGTGCAGCTACCTAAGAAACAATCCTTTTTTTTTTTTCCCCCCAGCAACTTCGGTACATATATATATATTATTTTCTAACCTTTCAGCCTTTGCATCTTGCCTAAGAAGGCCAGCATTACCTTCACGGATCCTGCTGTTGAAATCTGAGGTTATTAAATTGTTTGTGATAAAGTCTTGGTGCTATCTTCCTACAGCTAGAAGTGCATTTTAATTGAAATTAATTGACAGAGACGCTGTCGCACTCTGAGGAAATGTGCTCGTAAAATTGAACACAGATGGCAGCAAACTGAACTGGAACACCTGAAAGTGAAGCTTCGGCCAAACAACGTCCCCCAAGCCCCGAATGAAGTCGATCAGCCAAGACGTGTTTAGTGTCTAGAGCTTATTTCTTCAGTTTATCACTGGAGCTATGAGGCGAATATAGCTAGCTACAGTTAATCTCCAGTGTAATCACTGAACTCTGAGTGAGGGTTAGAGTGGGTGTGGTTAGACTAATGGTGGGGTTAGAGAGAGGGGTGGGGTTACAATAAAGGTGTGGTTAGATGGCGTCACAGTGAGGGTGTGGTTAGAAGGAGGGGTGTAGTTAAGTTAATGGTGTGCTTAGATTAAGGGTATGGTTAAAGTGAGGGTGTGGTTCGACTACGGATTTGGTTAGAGTGAATATTGTAGTTTCCACTAGACACATTTTATATATAACTTTCTAATCACATACAAGCCCCTTGCTCTGAACTGCACTGAGCTAACATGCTAACATGGCTAACGGTCTATGTAACCACCAATTTGCACAAGTCCATCTCCCTGATGTTCACTGGTGGCCTTCACTTTCAACTTCTGACCTGCTCCTTTAACATGAGTGTAGCGTGAGATCTGAGCACCCGCTCAGATAACTGATTACAGGATTATGATGTGAACAGTCCTGTGATTCAGCACTGCTCCCACACACACACACACACACGCGCGCACACGCACACGCACGCACATGCACACGCACCATGTTAGGAATGTGTGGGATTCATCTTATAGAATCCAAAGTGTGGCTAATGTTCTAGCAAAGGCCACCATTATCTAATGCACAGACAACCAGGCTAAAGTGGGTCATGTGACCAGCGGGGGGAAGTTTTATACATGCACTTCAATACACACACACTAAAGAGCTTTAGAGTGAGAACAGCGTGAGTCAGAGTTAATCCATCAAGGCAGCGCAACTTTTTTGGAACATGTGCGTGCACACACACACACACACACACACACACACGCATTACAATACACTAAGGAAATGATATGGAATTTGAATTTTAACTGCCAGCTGATGATATCATAATGACTGTTACAGCAGCTGACCAACCAGCAGCTTCGCACTCATTAAAATATGTCCAAACGCGTTCTCTCGATTTTTCCATTCTTCTATTCTTCCATGCTTTCTTTCTTTCTCAGAGACCCTAGAGTAATACTCTTTATTGTATCTCCTGACCGGTGTTGTGTAGCGTGTAATACCAGCGTAAATGTGTTTTGTCATGTTGCTTGTTGACCCCGCGCACTCGTCTCCAACACCTCCATCATATAAAGCACTTATGTAAACATCCTAAACATGTAGTGACGCTCAACAGCGTTCTCGTGTTGAAGTGGGGGTGCAGTGGGAGAGAGGCGTCATCACCACCCCAGAGTGCTCTCCTCTCAAAGCTTGCTCAGACAATTAACTCGCACACACACTCACAGCGCTGGGAAGCTTAGTGCCACTTAACATTCATGCTCTCTCAGGCTTTCATATGCTAAAATGAGGGGCTTTTTAAAATATATTCATATACTCGAAAATTATTTTGCACCTTTGTGAAGGTTCACGTATAAAATCATGCTGTGCTGAAGGGCTTCTAGAGAAAGAAGGCATTCGGTGACTTCTCCTAAAGAAGTGCATGTCGTTGAAGTGCGCTTGCAGCATGATGGGTGGAATGTGTAGGGTGAACGAATACTGTTGCATTTGCTGGAAAACCAGACATTTTACCCATTTTATCTATCGTTTACCCTCTCACACCACCAAATGATCTACATGCACGCTCATTTACCTTCACACCATCTGGTCATCTATGCCTACATTCATTAACCCTCTCACAGCATTGAAGAATCTGCCTACACTCATTTACAATCTCACACCATCACATGTGACTTTACTCGTTTACCCTCTCACACCATCAGATGATCTATACCTACACTTATTTACCACCTGACAGCATTGGACCACCTGTACCCACACTCATTTACCCACTCGTTTGTACCTACATTTGTTTATCATATGTCCTCTCACACTCATTTACTCTCTCACACCATCGGATCATCTGTATCTACACTCATTTAGCCTCAAACACCATTGGATCATCTTTACTTCCACTCGTTCACCCTACCGCACCACCAAATCACTTGTACCTATACTTGTTTTACCCCCTTACACCATCAGATCATCTGTACCCACACTCATTTAGCTCACACACCATTGGATCATTTTTACCTGCACATGTTTACCCTACCACCAATCATTAGTACCCACACTCGTTTACCCTCTTACACCATCAAATCATCTCTGCCTACATTCATTTAGCCCCACCGGATTGCACCATTGGATAATTTGTGCCTACACCGATTTACCCTCTCACACCATCTAATCACCTGTAACTACACTCCTTTACCCTCTAATACCATCGGATCATCTGTAGCTACAATCCTTCCCCATCAGATCATCTGTACCTACACTCGTTTATGCTCACACACTATCAGACCATCTGTACCTACATTTGTTTACCCTCACACTATCAGAAAACATCTGTACTTGTCATCCGTATTTCTTCGTTCAAGTGAATCAGGTATAAAATCAGGCTGAACATTTTGTAGTTTATACCCTTTAGTGAGTGCTGCTGTGGTTTGTGTGAGAAAAGATGGAGTTCATGTGTTCATCCTTCCTTCATCCGGAGAGCAAGGAATCCATCATTGACGCTCCTCTGGCTGAGAGAGCACAAACCGCCCAATCGATACTCACCTGCCGAGCTGAAGGGCTTTCCGAGGATTAGATGTCAAACCTGCTGGGCCTATTGCTATGATAAACTCTGTGTGCTTGCACTCACGTGTGTGTGTGTGTGTGTGTGCTTCAGGCAGCGAGACTGAGCAATGATTCCTCCAGCAATCCTATTTGCTCTAGGCATCTTCTGATAATCAGTTATGAATTTTAGGTTTGAATATTCAAGATGCACAATATGGTTATAATGAATGCTTCAAAATATTAATTCATTAGGGAGAACACTTGACTTCTGCATCACTGAAGGGTCACTAGTTTGGACATATTTGAAGCAGTACGCATTCTTCTTGGAGAAGGAGCCTCCTCCTGAATGGAACGATAGTAGTGATAGTCAGTGACAAAAGCAGGTTAGGATAAGGGGTGTGGCTGGTGTGAGGGGTGGGGATTGAATATAATTTAGAATGAAAGGTGGGGTTAGATTGTGGGTGGGGTTAAGAATGATGGATGAGGCTAGCATACCTGCATATGCTTTTTTTTTTTAAACTGCATATCATCCACAATAAAACTTAATAATAAGATCTGCATCGTTGCTGTGTGTTCGAACCGTCAATGTTTTAGCGAATCATCTCCCCCCATTAGCAGGATGTTTTAGGCTAGCGCTCAACCGGATCGAGTCCGCCAACGCCTCACCGCACCATTAACACTTGTCATTTCTAATTCCGCAGGATTTTAATCAAACCCATCCTCTGCAGTGTTAGTACATCCCCCCGTCTGAGTTTTTTAACGTGTATCCCCATGCCAACAGCTAACACAAAGCGTTCTATACAATCCGAAAGGTTTTATGTGCACGTCACACTTTATAGCCTCAGGTCGAGGCTGTCAGTGGAATTAGGGCACTCTTATCTCTCTCTCTCACACACACACACACACAAACAAACATGTACACACACGTGCACACGCGCACACACAAACACACGCTGCCGCAGGATTATCTCTTAGGCGAGTAAGCAGGTCTGATGTTAACTTAAAGTACTCAGAGGTCTAAAAAGGAACACACTGCTTCTCTCTGCCAGTGCAAATGCACTGGTTAGTGTGGTACACACACACACACACACACATACATACATAGAGACAGCTATTATGTTCCCATTCAGTGATTCTTCCAGTTCTGCCCCTCTTACTCCCTCTAGGAGTTGGGATGATGAAGAGAATACGAAGATGGGTGGAGTCAGGGTGATAGGAAGAATAGAAGGTGTTGGGGTGATGGGGAGAATATGAAGACAGGTGGAGTCAGGTGATGGGTGAAATGAGGGACAAGAGGCTCGAAGGAAGATTAATGTGGGGGAGGGGTTAGAGTGAAAGGGAAGGTTAAATTCAGGGGTGGAGTTAACATGCTAACGCACACAGACACTCCCTAACACACCCTAATTTAAACATCTAAACATGCTAACAGGAAGACAGAAACATGACTTCCTGTGTCTCACCATCAAACTTCCTGTGCTTGGTGGTGAAGACGGTTCTCAGAGCGCTGCTGCTCTCCTCCATCAGGCGTTCGAGATCGGCTTTACTGCGATGCGCGAGTGCGTCCTCCATCTCCATCCCACAGCACGTGTACTCCTGAGAACACACACGCAGGTGCTCACCTGTGGAGAACACACACACACACACACACTTTATTATACCCACAGCTTTTGCCCAGATCACACAGCAGCCGAGAGGAACACCAACTGGATCTAATGATGCGTTTCAGCTCGCTGTGACATCATTAATTAGTGACGCCCCATATCAGTCACCCAAATATAAATAGGCATTCATTTGCATAAATTTGCATCTCAAGGATACTAAACTGACAACAATGATCTGTGTGTGTGTGTGTGGGCACCACAAGCACATTGCTAAGCATCGCTTGTAATAGTAAAATGAAATACAATGTTGCTAGCATACAAACTAACTCAGCTAGCAATGCCTTATTAGCTTAGCAGGTTCTGCAGTGAAAGTTTAGCTCATTAAAGCGCTAGCTAGATATTTAGCTAGAAGGTAGTGTTTCCTACAAGGATAATCAGTCAGTCATTTGAAGGTTCTGTCCACAATCCTAGAGCTAGTGTTCCTAGCGCTAGTGTCCACCGCAAATGCTAGATTTCAGAAGTTAATCTTTTGAGAATATCAACCATTTTAAGGCTCCATCCCGAACACTGGAATTCGTAAATAGTTCATCTTTTTAGGAAATCTGCCATTTAATGGCTCCATCCCAAACACCAGACTTTACCAATTAGTGTTCTTATTAAAAATATCAGCCTTTTTAGCATCCGTCCCAAAAGTTAGCATTTATGGCTAGATAGTGTTCCTACTAGAACAATAGTTATCTAAAGGTTCTTTCCAAAGCTCCAAGTTCACAGCCCGCTGGTGTTCCTACTTCAACCACGCCAATTTTAAGACTCTGGCCCAAACACTAAATTCTGTAACTAGTTACTTCTTTAGAATTAGGAAAATTCAATTCATGGCTACCTTGCTATTAGAAAATGGAGTAAACTACATTTAGCTAGCTAATGTGCTGCTACAGGCCCCTGTTATGTTTATACATATATTGGCTAATCAATGAGACAGGCTCAAACTTTTGGACTTGTTTCTTGTCGGAAAGTGCACAGGAGCCATGTTTATTCATTAAGACAGCGATTATGCGCCTGTTCTGTGTACTGTGTGTGAAATGAAACGTGAATTAAATGTGTGGTGACATTAAAATGTGCTGAGTGGATGACTTTAAATCTGTGTGTGTGTGTGTGTGTGTGCTGAAACAGAGCAGCGCAGCAGCTAGAACTAAATATCACAGCGATTAGCGTACTAATCTCAGGTCTGTAGATAAAGTTTAGCTGCCACAGTGATGCCTCAAACTTTTGGTAGCTAACTCCCAAGTTATGTATCAGTGATATACTTCTATACCTATACTAACAATAACAGCTGCTCGTGGTAATGCTAGCTAGCTCATTTGATCATGGTAACACTAAAAAACATTATTGAAAGTTTGAGAAATGAGAAGAGGTCTGAGTGGGTGTGGCTTGAAGGATGTATGGAAACAAGCGTGACACTCTATGGGTGTGGCATGTAGCCATAAAAGGGAATGTTATGTGTCTTTGAGGCTATATATGGAAATTGGTATTGGTAAGTTGGTATGCCTTAAAGGCCATAAATGGGAATGAGGATGTGTGTTTAAGTTCATATACGGTGGATACCTGTGGATAGGTGTGGTTTGAAGCCTTATATGGAAATGTATCTTTGTGTCCATATATAGAAATGAGAGCAGATCAGAATAGGTGTGGCTTGATGCTGTAAATGAGAATGTGGGCATGTCTTTAAGACCATATCTGGTCATAAGGACATTGCTGAATGGGTGTGGCTTGAAGGATATGGGAATAGAAGTTTGTCTTAGTGTCAATATATGGAAATGACAGCGGTTTCAATTATATATGGTCATGTTGGCTCTCTTTGTGTCCATATATGGAGATTAGCAAGGCTTTTCTTAGGCATATGTTTCGGCCATAGATGCAACATGGGCAAATTTGAGCCTCTGGATGGGTATGTGGGCATGTCTTTGCATTAATATACGTAAATGAGAAATGCGAATTTTGAGTAGGTACAGCCAAACAGCAATTTTACTGAAGATCATGTGACTATGGCCTGCTCTTTAATTGGCCAGTTTCTATCACAGAAATACAACTCAGTGTGGTTAAAAAAAAACAACAACACAGTGCTGCAATGTGTGTGTGTGTGTTTGTGTTTTTGTGTGTGTCAGCCTAGAGCTGATAAAGCGTTCATCATGAGGCAGATGGAGAGATAGATCGTTCAGGAACCGCAAAGGAACAGAAACCTGATCTCTCCGTTAATTCACTAATAAACTCACACACACTCTTCTCTTCTCACAGTCACCGCAAATACATCATTATCGATCCTCCATTACACACACGCGAGAGCCAACAATGTTGGAGTGAGCTCTCCTTCTTCTCCTCCTTCTTCTTCTTCTTCTTCAGAGCTGCACTGTATATTTTCTTTCATCCTATCTTCCTTTTTTGTTCCAGGACTCCAGGACTCTTTTTCTCTTCGGGTACAGTAGTTTCCCTACAGTGTCCTTGTGTAGTGTGTGTGTGTGTGTGTGTGTGTGTGTGTGTGTGTGTGTGTGTGTGTGTCTCTTTCCAAAAAAGCATAACACATCATTCTGACCTGAACAGATGCTGAAGGATATTTCCACTCCAAGCTCAGTGTGATGAAGCGGAAATGTGGACCGATGATGTGTCTGCCATCTGGACTTCCTCACTACAGTCCCACATCCCCTTACTCACTCCCCACTGAGATTGAGACCTGAATGAAACGTGTCCAAATGAGACGCAGGGAGAATTCCCTAAATCCAGCACCACCATATGCTGCTGCGGCACTAAGCTAACTTTCACAAAACTTCAAAGAGTTCATGATACTAGGTCTGCGTTCCAATTCTTTGTTTAACACTTCCACTAGTCCACTTCCTCTAGGTTGACTCCATGCTGAGCTGTACCTAGCTACAAGCAAACTATTTTGCTAACTAGTCACTTAGCATGATAGTGACTCAGCAAACCTACTTTTCATGCTAGACTCAAATTCAGCTACGTAGTACATCAACTAGCAAACATTTTACTTAAAATGGCCGCTTATCATTCTAGTCACTTATCAAAGTTGCCGCTTAAGAAAATCTGCTGCTAACGCACAACATAACATAAGCACCTGATTTGCTAAGCTAGTATGTTACCTAGCTGTTGTTTTAAGTGGCTAGTGCACTACATAGCAAAATATGCTGATTTGCTAATGCTAGTGTGAGAACTAGCTGTTAATTTAAGTGGCTATCTTATCACACTAATCACTTACTACAAACTTCCTTTCCAGTAAGCCATTAGCTTAGCACACTAGCCACTGTAGCTATGTTGTGTGCTAGCCACTTTAAGACATGAGCTAGTTATAGAGAGATATAGAGAGGTTTCTAAGCCATTTGAGTCATTTCTTGGGTATTTCAAAACAACACATTAAACCTATTTATTGTTCTGCATAAATTATTTTTATTGGTTTAAAATTACATGTTCTGGGGAGACTTTAAAGTCTCTGAAGGTGGTAAAAAAGTTTGTGGTATTGCAACAGTAGAGTGAAATACTTGTTGGAGTTGTTAGTTGTGTTTCTCTATATTGCATCAGATGAAAATATTCTATGTTATGGCCACAATAACCAACTCAGAATGTTAATCTACTTTCCTCCGAAAGCCGCACACTTCCTGTTCTAACTTTATTGAACCGGATTTATTAAACTGGATTTTTCTCTCTTACACAGCTTAGCTGGGTTTATGCTACACTCATTTAAACTGCATTGATTTTTGGATAAAATCTTCTTTTCATTGCAGCACTACAAACTGTAAAAGTTTCTCATGAAGCTGCAGGTTTCAGCTGAAACTTAGGGCCACAAATCAGCTGGACAGAGAAACACCAGACAGAGAAACTACTGTACAGCAACACTACAAGGTACACTACATAGGGAGACTACATAGGGACACTACTATAAAGCAACACCACAATGAACACTTCATAGGGAGACTACATAGGAGCATTAAATAGGGACACTACTGACCAGCAACATCACAATGTACACTTCATAGGGAGACTACATAGGGACACTACTGTAAAGTACGTAGGGAGACTACTTAGGGACACTACTGTACAGCAACACCACAATGTACACTTCATAGAAACACTACATAGGGTCATTAAATGGGGACACCACTGACCAGCAACACCACAATGTACACTTCATAGGGAGACTACATAGGGACACTACTGTACAGTACATAAGGAGACTACTTAGGGACACTACTGTACAGCAACACCACAATGTACACTTCATAGGGAGACTACATAGGGGCACTGCTGTACAGCA
>CM074941.1:2668585-2690860 GCA_037576815.1 Pangasius larnaudii | reverse complement strand
CACAGTGATCTGACTGTACATCACCCTACATAAACACTATATAGGGACACTACACAGAGAGCCAAGTGTAAATCACTAAACATAAACACACAGTACATCACTCACTCTCTCATTCCTGGCTATCTGTCTCTCTCATCCATGCATGTCTGGCGTTTACTCTGTACCTGTCTGACTCATCCCCAGCTATCTGTCTCTCTGCTTGGTCTATCCTTGGCTGCATCTGTCTTCCTTGTCCTTGGCTCTCTACTCTCAGTATCTGTCTCTCTCATCCCTGTCTGTCTCTCTGCTCTCCTCCTCTGTAGGCGTAATGGTGTGTACACTCCCTGTCTGTCTGCTCCATCTCAAACTATTTCATGGACAATAAGCTTTATTTTTAGTGATTAACATTGTGCTGTGTGTGCTGAGGGACTACACACACACACACACACACACACACACACCATTGCAAATAAAACTCTTAAGTGCACAAAAGAGAAATAAAAATAGAAACTAGAACTTGTGTAATGTAAACAGGAGTGATCATGGGCTCTGTCCCAAATCACACACATCTCTCTATCAGTCTATCATCTGTCCCATTTGTTACCAGCTGTCTATCTCTCTTCACTCTCTATCAGTCTATTATCTATAATTTCTCTCAGCTGTCTGTCTCTCTATCTGTGTTTTTTTGTCCTAGCTCTCAGTCTGTTATTTCTCTCTATCTGTCACTTATCCATCCCATTTTTTCCAAGCTGTCTGCTTCTCTATAACTCTTTTGTTCCATGTCTATCTCTCCATCTGTCTTTTATCTGTCCAACTCTTTCACCCATGTCTGTCTTATCACAGTATCTCTCTCTCTCTCTTGTGCCTAGCTATCTGTTGCTCTGCTCTTTTTATTTGTCTCTTTCAATCCTGTCTGTCTCCCTGCTCTATCTTTCTGTCTCATTAGTCTTGGACGGTCTTCTCTTTCTGCTGTCCTTCTCTTTTGTCCCCAGCTGTCTTTTTTTCTGCACTCTCTCTCTCTGTATTTTCTCAAACTCTCTTCTCCCAACTGTCATTCTCTTATCTGTCTTTTGTCCATCCCATATGTCTCTCTCTGATTATATCCAATTCTTTGTCTCTGTCCATCTATCTGCATGTCTTTTTGTCCCCAGCTGTCTGTTACTCTGCTCTCTCTATCCATCTTTTATCTGGCACATTTTCCCCAGCTATCTGTTTCTCTATCTGTCTTTTCCAACTCTTTTGTCCAAGCTGTCTCTCTGCTCTATCTGTCTTTTATCTGACTCTCTTGTCCCCAGCTGTCTGTATCTGCTCTCTCTATCTGTCTTTATCTTTTCCATTTATTCTGAGCTGTCTGTCTTTCTGTCTTTCTGACTCGTTTCTTCCACCTCTCTGGCTCTCTGCTGTCTCTATCCATCTTTGATCTGACTCTCTTGTCCCCGGCTGTCTGTCTCTCTGAGATCTATATCTCTCTCTTATCTGTCTCATTTACTCCGAGCTGTCCTTTTTCTATGACTTTTATTAAACTCTTTTGTCCATCTCTCTCTTTCATTCCTAACTGTCTGTCTCTCTGGACTCTCTGTCTGTCTTTTATCAATGTTTTGTCCTCAGCGGACTCTCTGGAAAACTCTCTCTGTCGTTTTTCAATCTTTTATCCCCAACTGTCTCTCATCTCTGTTCAGTTCTTGGTCCCTCTCCTGTCCCTGTTTCTCTCTTTCCTCCCATGCTATCTCTCTGCTCTCTCTGTCTGTCTCTATTTCACTGTCGTCAGTCTGCTGAAGTGTGCACTCGCTTAGAGGAAGCGAGTTTAGTGCTCAGCCCAAAGGGAACTTCATTTATTTCTCTATTTCATTTCTAACGGATTTTAAGTTCCCTTTATCCATCTTTAAAGTTCCTAATGGCTTTAACACCTTTATCTCTCGCCCAGTGTCTGACCGGCTGTGTTCCAAATCAGGCTCTAACCTCATCAGCCGCTGCCTTTCTGAGCACTACAGTTCAAGGAGTCTTCAATATTATCGCAAAAAGGTCGAGGAGGCTGCAGGATTTTATTTCAGCGAAGCACGAGCAAAGAAGATTCCTCGGGTTTAATCACTTTCGCAATAACGAGCTTCAAAACCAGGATGAGCGCTCGGGAGAGACGCGAACTTTCACTAATATTTAAATAAAAAGTTCCTAGACAGCGACGTACAGTAGCTTCTGTAGCTACATGAGGTATTTCACCTCTTTTACAGGAAGGAGGCGGAGCTTAAGCAACTTACATTACCATATATTTAGCTGGAACTAAGTAAAGAAAGTAAAGAATGTCACTTATCCCTTTCTTTATTCCTAAATTCTTTACGTTTTATTCTTCTTTGCGTGACTTTCTTTATTCTTTTCTTGACTTTATTCCTTTTTTTTCCTTCATTTCCTTATTTTTCTTTATTCCATTCTAATTGCTTGGTTTGCTTCCTGAACTTTACTTCTTTCTTTACTTGCTTATTTACTTTCTTTATTCATTTCGTGACACTTTTTTTCTTCCATTTCTTCTTGTCCTTCCTTTTTTCCTTCCTCTAATCCTTTATTATTATACTATTGTATTTTGTTATTGTTTATTTTATTTTCTTCCTTACCTTACTTTATTGTTGCTAGTTTTTTTTCCTTCTTTATTCCTTTCTTTACTTGTTTTCTTCCTTTCTTCCCTCCCTCATCTCTTTTCTTTACTTGTTTTCTTTCTTTTTGTCCGTCTTTTATTTTCTTTATTCTTTGCATTGTTATTTTTCCCTTCCTTTACTTGTTTATTCCTTTAGTTTTTTTCCCTTTCTTCCTTGCTATACTTTATTCCACTCTTTCCTTTTTTTCTTTTTCATTTTTTGTTTTACTACCTTAATTCCATTTGTTTCCTTGTTTTATTTTCTATATTCCTTTTTATACTTTTCTCTTCCTTCCTTTGCTTTCTTTGTTCCTTTCTTTTTCCTCTTCCGTTCCTTCATTTGTCCTCCATTATTTCCTTCCTTCTTTTTTCTTAGATCTCTTCCACTGTGCAAGCTTTTTAGCTTCATATCATATATTTCATCCGCACTCCCTACCTCGCGCACTCCACTACAGCAGTGAACAGTGAGCTATCGAGACGGTAAAGCGGCGTTGATGGATTTCTGCCCGAATTAGAATGTGATATTTGCATCGGGAAAATCTACAGGCGGAAATTAGAGACGAAAAATTAAGCAGCTCAGGATCACGTCCGGCTGTGTTTCAAAAGGAGTGTGTGCGCGTTGCTTTATTTAATCCTCTTTTTCAGTTTGTTTCAGTCGGGTGTCATTTCACTTCCTGATAAAATGAACATCAGTTCTCTAATCCTACACACATACCTACACACACACACACACACACACACACACAGTATCAGCGCTCTAATCCCTTAAAGCGTGTGCTGAAGCACTCTTACTCCGACCCCTCTCTCCACCTCTCAGTGTCTGTCTCAGATGGCTTATTCCTCCAACCCCAGGAGTGTTCACGCCTCAAACTGACTCACAGTCTCGCACTCAAACAGCAGGGTGAAAGGTCGCGTGCCGGAGTGTGGCGCCTCAACTGTGAGGATGCGTGCAGTCCTATAGTCCTCTTTTTTCAGCTTCAGTTTCTTGACTGACCGTGTCATATTTTGCTTCCAGAATGTTCTGCTATTTACTGGAATCCATTCTTCCAGGTACCTGTGAATTGTTTCCTGTGCCACTCGTTGCCGCACACCCCCAAAGCATAATAGATCAACCCTCACGCTTAACAGTTGGCAAGGTGTTCTTATCACATGCCGTCAAAGAGTTTCATCACAGCACTTGGTTTCAAAATGACTGGCTTTTCTGTTGTCGCAAGTAAGGTTTCCTGCTGATGACTCTTCCCTGCAGATCATATTTGTCCAAGCAACACTGTAGAATTGTGCACCTACTTTATGCAGGTGCTTTTCCTTTCTGCCCGACATACAGGCAGCTCTATCTGCGAGTTTTCTTGGTTTTCCAGATCTTTTCATGACGCCCATGGTTCCCTTTAACTCTTTTGTGAAAACTGTGAGCTGGAAGGATCTTTTTATAGCCTACCCCTGATTTGTATGCATCAATTAACTTCATATTCATATTCTCAGTCAGCAGTTTAGAGGAATCCATGGTTGTTGAGTGTTCTTTTTCTTCCCTTTTTCTTTTCTTTCTACTTGTAGCTTTTTGTTTTTTTCTTTCCTTTCTTCTTTTTTCTTTCTTTCTTTCATTCACTGTATCTTTCTTTTTTCTTTCTGCTTAAGGATTTATTTGTTTCTTTCTTTCTGCTTTTGTTTGATTGTTTTTTTTTCTTTCTACTTGTAGCTTTCTTTGTATTATTCATTCTTTCTTCTGCTTTAGCTTTTTAGCTCTTCCTTTCTTTCTTTTTTTCCTTTCCTTCTTCCTTCCTTCCAACTCATTTCTGCCACAGTATTTCCTACTAAATGTGCGAATAATGTTTGAAATGGGTTCAGAAAGGCAGCGGCTGATTAGGTTAGAGCCTGATTTGGAACACAGCCGGTCAGACACTGGGCGAGAGATAAAGGTGTTAGAGCCATTAGGAGCTCTAAAGATGGATAAAGGGAATTTAAAATCCATTAGAAATGAAATAAAGAAATAAATGAAGTTCCCTTTGAGTCGAACTCACTTCCGCTAAACGAGTGTGCACTTCACTTTCACACTGACCTTTCAATTCTTGTCACATCAACACGTGTGTGTGTGTGTGTGTGTGTGTTTGGAGAATGAAAAGTGAAAAGTCCTGATTCTGAATTACACACTCATTTCATGTCTGATGAAAAACAAATTGTCTCGCTGCTGCTCTGAGACCGAGTACAGCTAACGGGGGCGCGCGCACACACACACACACACACACACACACACACACACACACACACAGAGACAAAACAGATATTGCCTGGAGACCCTCTTGTCCCAGACCACTCAACTACAGCGTGAGTGTTTGTCTGTGTGTGTGTGTGTGTGTGTGTGTGTGTGTGTGTGTGTTCGTGTTCTTGAATGTACTGTCTTTCCTCTCACAGAAAGACGTGCTGATCCCAAGCAGTCTGGCTTCCAATCCACTGATCGACTGTTTTCGAACACACTGTAATCCGTACATGAACCATCATATTCTCCCAAACCACTCTCTGGGTGTCACAGGAGCTACACACAAATTGTTCTGGTCTCTCCTCTCAGGAACATCTTACAGGGGTGACATCAAACACGGACAAAGAGTGATCAAATGATAAGCGGTGTACCCCAGGGACCAGTGCTAGTTCCCCTCTTCTTTATAATATACACCAATCCCATGCTTTCTCTCATCACTTCCCAATATCTCAGTCTGTCCTTCTCTTCAGAGGACACCCTGGTCTCAGCACAAATACAATACTACACAACCACTGCTTGTCATCCTGTTAAAACTAGATGGTAGAGGTTTTTTCATCTTTAATGTATTATAGCAACCGACAAAATTCAACGAAAAAGAAAAAGAATGTTTTAGGAAAAATAGAAAAAGGAAAACTTACAATGACCTGGTTGCATAAGTGTATATACCCTTTTATTATGGGGCATGTGACTGCTTAGATTAAAAGTGTTCAAAAGTAATTATTGTACACCTGTCATCAATAAAGTTATCCTGATTAACCCCTAAATAAAGAGCTGTTTCTGTAGGATTTTCTTCATGGTTTCATCTGACTGCTAAAGCCATGGTCCAGAACTTTCAAGAGACCTAAAGGAGCTTTAAAGGAGCATTAAAGGAACTGCAGGAATATCTGGCACAATTTCTCATCACTCCCTGCATGTGACAACAATCTCTCATATTCTATCACCCAAAGAACACCATACCCATGGTGAAGCATGGTGGTGGCAGCATCATGCTATGGGGCTGCTTCTCTGGGGCTCTAGTCGAGATAGAGGGAATCATAGATAGCTCTAAATAGCAATCTATTCAGGCACAAAACCTGCAGGCCTCTGTTAGACAGCTGAAGATGAAGAAGAATTTCACCTTCCAGCGTGACAATGACGAAAAATTAAGCAGCGCAAGCTGCTGAAGGAATGGCTTCAGAAGAAGACGATCAACATTTTGGAAAGGCCCAGTCAGAGCAAAGATCTAAATCCTATCAAAAACCTGTGGAATGACTTGAAGAGGGCTGTTCACAGGAGATCCCCTGACAATTTGATAGCTCTGGAGCAATTTTGTAAGGAAGAGCGGAATATAATTGCCAAATCAGGATGTGCTATGTTGGTAGTCTCTTACCCCAAAAGACTGAGTGCTGTATTACAAGCAAAAGGTGCTTTAACAATGTATTATTTATGGGGTTTTCACTCTTATGCAACCAGGTTATTGTAAGTTTTTTTCTTCTTTTTTTTTTTTCTTCTAAAACCTTTCATCACAAAAACCTGTAATTTCTACAGTGTGTAGAACACTAAAATACTGTAATAAAAAAAAAAAAATCGAACACCAACAGCGCGAACATGGCTAGTCATTGTTACAAATGTATATGACTGAAATACCCTTAAATTATACTTTAAACAGGGAAGACGCTATTGAAGAAAAACTATTTCAGACATCTGACCTTGCTGCGACCATGACCCTGTTGAAATCTAATCTGCTGGTTACAATGATAATTCCATATAAATCCTTCAACCACTTCTTCTCAAGGTATAAGTATATTTTATTTTTTTTTAAATATTGTGTTAACTTTATGAGGTCTTGCACAAGATCATGCCATTAAAGTCTGGGTCAAATTCTGTGGCAGACTGTCATATAAAATCTTTTCACATGCTTTATGATTCATAATAATTCTAATGCAACATTGCTACTATTGTTGCTTTTTCTTTCTTTCTTTGACACTGCAAACTGAAACCACAGATTTTAACTCATGACCAAAGAATTATTTTCTTGATTTTCTTGATTTTGGTTGTGAAGAAAATCACCATTACAATCACAAAATTGTCAGTTGAAACATATTAATCACAAGGTATTGATTTATTATCTATTAGTTCAGATGAGAAAATGAACAATTCAGGCAACAAATTTGATAAAGTACTAAAAAAAATGTGACCTTGGGGGGGAAAAAAACAAAAAAACAAACTATTTCGTTGATGCTCAAGTCTCTTCCAAGTGTCTCTCCTTTGCCTTCTAGATTAGGCATCTGTTTTTTCTATTTATGCTGACTTTCTAACATTAAAATTTCTACAGAACTTGTTTAGCAGGTGTGTGTGTGTGTGTGTGTGTGTGTGTGTGTGTGCGCGCGCGTGTGCGCGTGTGCGCTTAATGAAGTCTCATGTGTGTTAGCTCCTGGTCTCTTTTTATCCTCTCAACTCCTGCAGGACTACTAAACACAGCAACACCTTACATTCCCTCTTGCCTAATTAACCCCTGTACACACACACACACACACATACACACACAGTGTTAAAACAGCTCCTTGTTTTCATGACACGTAATACCTCCGGTGTGCAGGTGACTTCTTATAATAAGAGTATGTGTCGCTGCGGGAGAACCGAGGAGCCCCGTGGGGTGTGTGTGTGTGTGTGTGTGTGTGTGTGTGTGCGCGCCTGATTCTCAGCAGAGAACACAACAAATCCATAATCAACAAAAACAAATCCACCAAACGAGGAATAACTATGTTCATTTGATTCATCCCGCTGATTCACCTGATTCAATTAAAAGACTCGTTCCGAATATGCAAAGAGATGTAAAGAGAATCCACCCATTTATCAAGTGATCAGAAATATTGGAACATGTGACTGACAGGTGTATCTTGTTGCCCAGGTGTGCCCTGTTAGATTGATTGTTTAAACAATTAGAAGCTCTGAATTTGAGCCATGGGTTTTTCCTGTGAAGACTGCGACACGACAACCAGAGAGCTTTCCATGGGAGAAAAGCAAGCCATTTTGAAGCTGGGAAAAGAGGGGAAAATCAATCGGAGCCATTGCACAAGCATTGGGCATAGTCAATACAACAATTTGGAATGTCCTGAAAAAGAAAGAAACCACTGGTGTACTAACAACCGCATTTGACAATGAAAAACATTGTGAGAGCTGAGAAGAAAAACCCACATACAACAGTGACATCACCAACAACCTCCACAGGGCAGGGGTGAAGTTATCGCAATCCACCGTTTGAAGAATACTTTGAGAGCGGAAATACAGAGGCCAAGGGAAAGGCCAAAGTGTAGAGAAAGAAAGGATCGGCTCATGATTCAAAACACACAAGCTCATCAGTCAAGCGTGGTAGAGGTAGGGTCATGGCTTGGGCTTGCATGGCTTCTTCTGGCACAGGCTCACTAATCTTTACTGATGATGTAATTCATGGTAGCAGCATTAATTCAGAAGTCTACAGAAACTTTCTGTCTGCTAATTTACAGAGAAATGCATCCAGTCTAATCGGGAAGAATTTCATCATGCAGCAAGACAGTGACCAAAAACACACTGCCAACATAACAAATGAGTTCCTCAGGGGGAAAAGTGGAAGGTTTTAGACTGGCCAAGTCAATCACCAGACCTTGAACCAAATGAGCGTTCATTTCACCTCCTAGGAGAGGAGAGTCAAGAAACAGAACAAACAGCAACTGAAAGAAGTTGTGGTACAAGCCTGGAAAAGCATCACAAAAGACGAATGCAACGGTTTGTTGATGTCACTGGGGCACCAGCTTGATGCAGTTATTCCTAGCAAGGGATATGCAACCAAATAGTTACTTTAAGACGATCTGTTCCAATACTTTTGCTCACCCAATGGGTGCCATGTTCTAAGTTGTTTAACACATCCAGATGTAAATATCGGGATATGAAAGCTGAAATTCTGATGTATCATCTCATATTCATCTTTTGATCTCAAACCCAAATGTCTTTGATTTGGGGGAAAAAAAAAAAAAAAAAAGATTTGGCCTTGCCGTTCTAAAACTTTCAGAGGGGACTGTATATGTACAGCTACTCTGTAGGGAGTGATAACTGGAAATTCTTATAAAAACAGGCATGCAATTTGATTATAATATCCCTCTTTATGTATAAAAAATACATTCCACACGCACGCGCAGACATATATATTTGAACAGAATGAAGCAGTTTATTAAGAAATTCTTTAGGCTGTTATTCTTACTGCTGCAGTTAGTGTAGATGGGTAGACGTGTTTAGAAGACGTTATATACGTCACACCAATCCTTCTGTTTTTGCATTTCTTGAATTTCTTGGGGAAAAAATGTAATAATTTAAGTGATTTGTAGTTCATTTGATTCGCCACCATAATTCATTTAAAAGTGTGGCGTTTTTAAACGAATCGATTCACCTTACTCAGAACAATCAAATGGTTCACTAGTTACACGTTGCTGAATCAGGCAGTTAATCGAGTTTCTCCTTAATGTAAATCAGGGTGGTGAATCAAATGAATGGAAATTTATTTTATCATTATAATAATTCAATAGTTGTATTCATTTATATACATATATATATATATACATGTATGAGTTTTAGTTCATTTGATGCATCACCCTGATTCACTGAAAAGTGTGACTTTATTAAATGAATCGATTCACCTGCCTGATTAAAAGAGCTGTTCAGTATGAGTCAGGTAAAGTGATTCACTAAATCGCATCGCTTTTAAGTGAATCGGGGTGGCCAGTCGCTGCTGAGGTGGGCGGCTTGTTTAGACGGCTTGTGTAATTCATTTTGCTGAATAATCTCTTCCTTTTCTCAGAGGGCTGTGCAAAATTAACACTAATTACACAGCAATGCTAACTGTGTGTGTTTGTGTGTGCGCACATTACTGGGGCGTGCACACTCAGATCAGAGATGAGTTTAGTGTGTTGTGGGCGCTGCTTTGATCACTCTTGTGAATGTTAATAAACCACTAAACAGCTAGCTCTGTACGCTAATCATTCTGATGCTAATCACTCGGATGCGCCTATTCCGGTCTGAGGATGGTGTGTGTATGTTATTTGTTTCTTCTCACAAATCCACCCACACACACAGAGAGGAAGGAGCAGTGGTATGTGAGGTTTGTGTAAATGCTAATAATGGAGCTATCAGAGCTGCTGTGCATGCTGGGAAATTAGGTAGCTGTATTATAATGATAGTATTTCCAACCGATTATCAACATGACACAAAGCCAACTGACCACATACACAAACACACACACACTCTGAGCTTGAACACAATAATACTCTTGTAACAGAGAGACAAACAACACACCCACAGAGTGAGAGAAAACCAAGCATAGCAAACCAGGAAAGTTAGACAGTGAGTATAAGTGAACAAGAGGACAAGTGGAAGAATGAACTAAAGAATGAGTGAAGGAAAATGTACAATGGGACAAGTGAGAAAGTGAAAGACTAGAGCAAGTGATGTGTGGGTATTTGGCCAGGTTCTGTATGAAAAGACAATAACCACACAGATATGGCTGTTTTTCAAGCAGGGGCAACAAAGAGGTGGAAAAGGGTCAGCAAAGGCTTGACCAAGAGAGGAGAAAGAGCTGGAAAATGGGGTGTCTTGACCATGAGATGATCAGAAGGTGGGCACAGGGATGAAAAGAGTAAAAAAAGAAGTGCCAAAGGAATGGCAATGGAGCAACAAAGAGGTGAAAAAGGTGTGTCAAAGGGGTAACTGAGCAGGGGAAAAGAGACATGTAAAAAGGAGTGACGAAAGTGGGGCAAAGGGGCACAGAAAAGCGTGACTAAAGTGGAGCAAAGTGTAAGAAAATGAAGGACCAAGGAGGGATAAAAGGGTGGAAAATGGGTGGCAAAAGGGTGACCAAGAGAGGAGAAAGAGGTGGAAAGGGGGTGACCATGAGGGGACAACAGGGTGGCAAAGTGGTTGAGTGGGTGGCAAAGGACTGAAAAAGAAAAAAAGTGAGGCAAAGGTGCACCAAAGAAGTGGGGCAACAAAGAAGTGAAAAAGAACTGACAAAGGCTTGACCAAGGAATGACAAAGAGCTGTACCTTTGAAACAAGACAACTGAATATCAGGGTATATTGGAAAACCAATTATTGGTACACAGTGTGTGTTCTGACCTTGTGAACACTGCATTTCTACATCTAAGCTTTTAGTCAAATCTGCAAATTGTTTTTTTTTTTTTTAAAAAACTCGTGCATACAGAGTAAAAATGGCATCCAGTGGGCGTTTGGAGATGCCTGTTAAAGTGAAGTGCACTACTTCTCCTGATAAAAGCGACTCTCTGTTTGCTGTCAGCTGCATTTGATCTCCTGAAAAGTAGAAAACTGTTACTGTGTAAAACGTGACGTCTCCGTTAAGTCTCTGTGTTTGACAGTGTGCTGAATTTAAAACCTTTTTTAAAGATGTCATTTTAAGCCAGTAAAAAAACATGCTGAATAACAACATGGTTAATTTTTTATTTTTTTTTAATTGACTCGTGTATGCTAATTAGAAACCACCTCGTGAGCTGTTGACATCAGTTCCATTATATACTCTTGGTTATTGACAGTGCTCTAGTAGTACAGTTGATAATGCTAGCACATAGCTAAGTGTCTTGCTAAGTGCTAGCAAGCTAGCTCTCGCTAGTCAGAGGTACAGCACGACTGAGATTAACCCTAACCCTAATCCTAACCCCTCAGAGTACCTCATCATTTTACAAATTATAACTTTTCCCATAACAACTACAATCTGTTTATTCCCAATATTCACTGTTAGCTTAACTAGCATGTTTTTCTATTTCTCTCCGTCTCTCTCTTCATTCTTCTTGCCATTTCTACTTATTTCCTCTCTCTCTTCATCCATCACTCTCTTCATCCTTCATGCTTTGTCCTAACTTCTACTCCTACCCTCTGATCTTCATCCCTCACTTTTTTATCCCTCTTAGTGTCTTCTTATCTCTCCCTTCATCCCTCACTCACCCATTCCTTCATCCCTCCCTCGATCTTCACCCTCCACTTTATCCATGTCTCTTATTATTCTTCTCTCTATTCCTCCTTTTCCCTCTCTTTCTCTGCCTCCCTTTTATTCCTCTCTTGTTCTTCATCCTTTGTCCCTTCCTCCACTCCACCCTTTCATCTTCATTACCCATCTCTCCCTTTATCTGTTCTGTCTTCCCTCTTCTTATTCCTTATTCCTCCCTTTCTTTATCTGACCCTTCATTTGTCTCTCTCTCTCCATCCCTCGCAATCTGTCTTTTCATCTTTCATCCCACTTTATCCTTTTCTCACTTCATGCCTCCCTTTATCCATCTTTCTTTTCATTCTTCTCTCCATTGCTTCTTCATCTGTCTCTTTTTGTGTTCTCTCTATCCCTCTTTCTGTGTCCGCATCCTTCTTGGCAGCCCTGCCTTAGTCTTTTCGTGACCCTTTCTCATGACGTCTTTCTCATCGGTGGTGTGTTGACAGAGTGCTGTGTGTTTGTGGAAGAAATGATGAACATACATCTTTCAATAACACACACAGACACACACGCTGTCTGATCAAAGCTTTCTCTGAAGATCTTGACATTTTCTGACCTGGCTTCACAGAGCTGGATGTTATTTAAAAGAGTGGCTTCATCTCAAATCCTTATAAAGTAGCAAAAGGTATGATCCTACTGTCCAGGCAGCTTAATGCTGACTAACGAGTTCGCTTAGATTCTTTGAATCCTTTGATTTTGATGTACGTACTGATAACAGTGTTTTATCTGAGTGTTTTAATCATGAATAAATCACTTCATCAGTGCTAGTGTGAACAAAGTCCACGGCACAACTGGTCCATCTGGGCTACCTGGAGTTTCACTGGTATGACTTCCTATGATGACTTCATTAGCTTTGTGCAAAACCTACAATCATGGTGTTAGCCTGACTATCTGTAATTTACCCACCTCAACCCTATGTTAGATGTAATAGCCCTGTGTTATCCACACATCACTGTCGCTGTCTGAATAAACTACCTCCCAGTTGCTCGAGTCACAATCAGGAATCTCTGACAAAATCCTCTTCCACAGCAGTTTGAGCCAAGTGTCAATGTTGTCAGGAGCCTAAGGACCAAATTCTCTCCAATGGTGACTCAAAATGAGTGATGATTCTGTCGGGGAACCTTTGTCTAATCCCTCTCCCACAGTGACTCAATAAAAGTAACGATTCTTTCAGGAATCTGCAGCTGAACCCCTGCCACAGTTACTCGAAACAAGTGATAATACTGTTGGGAATCTCCAACTAAACCCTGTCCCATGGTGTTTCAAGCTGAGTGATGATGCTGTCAGGAATCCCCGACTAATCACCCTCCCACAGTGACTCAAGAAATGTTATGATGCTGTCAGAAATCTCCAACAAAAACCACAGCCTTGAAACAAGTGATTATGCTGTAGGGAATCTCTGACTAAACCCCTTCCCATATTGACTCAAGAAAAGTGAAAAGTGATGACTCTTGGTAATCACTGAATAAATCCTCTGCCACAGTCACTTGAGAAAATGCTGTTGGGAATCTCCAACTAAGCCCTCCCCCAGAGTGTTTCAAGTTGAGTGATGATGGTGTCAGGAATCTCAGACTAATCCCTCTCCCTCAGTGTTTCAAGCTGAGTGATGATGCTGTAGGAAATCTCTAACTAAGCCCCCTCCCTTAGTGGCTTAAAAATGGCTAGACTCTCATGAATCTCAGACTAAACCCCCTCCCATTTGCTGAAGCTGAGTCATGATCAGGTATATCTGATTAAATCTCTTCCACGGTAGCTTCAGGCAAGTGATGTTGTCAGGAGCCAAATGACCAGACTCCAGCCCGCAGTGACTCAAGCGATATATGCTATATCAGGAACCGTCAAATAAAACCCCCTCATAGTGACTCAAAAAAACCTGACAATTCTGTTATAATCTCTGACTAATGCCTCTGCCACAGTCAATTGAGAAGTGACAATGCTGTGGGGAATCTCAAACTAAACCCCCTCCAATGGTGACTCAAGAAAAGTTGTGACACTGTCAGAAATCTCTGAGTAAACCTTCCCCTACATTGACAGACATAAAACGAGGGAATCTCCAACTAAACCCCCTCTCACATCTGCCCAAGCTGAGTTACTAAACCCTTTCCCAGTTGCTTGAGTTGTTCTGCCTATATCATAATACAGCAACATCCGTTTCTTGGCCCAATGGACTACACTGAAAACCTTTTGGCTATGGTTACACTGCTACCTCTGCTGCCACTCCTAGCATGTTCGTAAGGTTATAAAAAATGAGGGCAATGTACAGAAGAATGTAGAACTGCTAACAAATTACCTGTCTATTTCTGGCCAAGCAGCACTGCACACTTCCACTCTTTTCCTTTTATTTTCACCACTGGCTTGTGTGTTTTTAATGGTCAATTAACACAGTGATACTGTGAAACTGTGATATTTTTAGATTAGGGAATCATACCCTGAAAATGTCAACACCCCAATGTTCAACTTGGTTAACCAAACTGTTGAGAATCTCTGACTAAACCCTTTATCCCCATGGCTCAACCCAGTGAATGAACCTGTCAGGAATCTTTGAATAAACCCCTGTCCTGAGGCAGCTCAAGCCAAGTGACAACATCGTTGGGAATCCCAAACTAAACCTCCTTTCATTGGAAAGCTATTGCATTTGCCGATTTGTACAGTGGACATGCTAAACTAACATCATATAAGGTATACTATATAGCCAAAAGTATGTGGACACCAGAGTACCGAACCCCCCATTCCAAAACCATAGGCATTAAAATTGATTTTTCCCCCTTTGCTGCTATAACAGCCTCCGCTTTTCTGGGAAGGCTTTCCACTAGATTTTGAACCATGGCTGTGGGGATTTGTGCACTTAAAGCCACAAGAGCACAAAGGGGTTGGGCAGTGATGTCTAGCAAGAAGGCCCGGCATGAAGTTGGTGTTCCAATTCATCTCTAAGGTGTTCAGAGAGGTTGAGTTCAGCCCACTCGAGTTCTTCCATGCCAACCTTGGTAAACCATATGTTTATGGACCTCACTCTGTGCATAGGGGTGTTGTCATGCTGGAACAGGTTTGTGCCTCTTAGTTCCCATGAAAGGAAATCTTAATGCTATGGCATACAAAGACAGTCTAAATAATCATTTACCTCCAGTATTGTGGCAAAAGTTTGGAGAAGGCCCACATCTGGGGGTTATAATTAATCATCCACATACCTTTGGCCATATAGCGTAGCTTACAAAAAACATTAACATGAAACACGTTACTTTGTTATAACATAATACTGCAACAATGCATGCGAATAAAATGTTAGTGTCAAAGGGAAGGGTTATAAATCTTCCGCATGCAATTTGTTTATTTGGGTTTTTAGAGTTTTTCGTGAATTTCTGACTGTGCTTTATTTCAGTGGTAGCTAGAGCGCCCCCTGGTGCTCCCTGTTTATAACCACATACACCCGAACACAGTAACTCCTTGTATTGCATTATAACTTTGTCAGCAAAGTCTAAACTCACAACTCTCTGTGTTATGGCCAAAGATTAATGGCACCCTCGTTTGACATTGCAGCGATATGACACATCTAACATGCAAACACACACCGTGGGACATTACTGGGTAGTGAATTCGAGTTTGAGACCAGTGACAACCAGCTGGGTAACTTCAATAAGCAAACTCTGTGTGTTTGTTGGCAATAATAGTTTCTGATGACCGACTGGTGTGATTTGAAAGTGGGAAAGTGTGAGAAGCAACACACACACAGTCAGTGTGAATCACACTGCCAGTTAAAGATTGATCCGCACAACAGGAACAGTGTGGGCAGAGACACTGCGTGTGTGTTTGTGTGTGTTAGATACACTCTCTCTAATAAAACAGAAACACACTTTATTGCTCTTTTTTCACCAGACAAGTGACCTAAACGAAGCCAAGGGTGCCAATACATCAATCTTCGGTAATAATATAGAGAGGTTTGCGTCCAAAATTTGCAAAGTTAAAACACAACAAAAGTATGAGTCACGCAATTATAAGTCACCCAACACGCGCGCGCACGCACACACACACACACACATATTGCCCTGAGTATCACTTTCAGCATGTTGTTTGTTTCAGTTCTCACACTGTGTCTGTTCTCCAAACGGCCATTCTTTGATATTTCACACTAAATCTGGTTGTTAATAATATAATAACAGCTCTCGTCATTTCTGCAGTGCTTCAGCAAAACTGTGACTAAATCCAGTCATGCTAAATAAAGCTCACTGAGAGACAAACACAAACAGAAGATGCTGAAAAAGGGAACACAAATATTATTTTCTTAATATTAATACATAATCATGTAAATAAATAAATACATGTGATATGAATTATAGATGAATGTGTACATGTGCACAGCTGCTCAGATCTCTTTGATGTACAAAGACTTGGCTCACAAAATGAAATAATTTAACTGTTTTGTGTGTTTATGCATCGCGCACGGTGGATTCTTCGTTCTGCCATGAAAGAAAACATTCCCCACACCATTACACAACCACCACCAGTCTGGCTATTCTCCTCTGACCTCTCTCATCAGCAATAACCATAGTAATAGTAATGAAGAGCCAAAAAGTAATATCACAGTATAGCTTTATCATAAAATATCATGTTATGATGTGATGTCCTTTCAACTGTACTTCGATTTGAAAATTGGTTAAGAGACCGTTCCACAGAAGTTGAAATCATATTTGATGAGTCGACAGTTTCTTTTTGTTTCATTCAATAAAAAAAAATCTTTTAGTTGAACGGTTACGTGTGAGGACCACCGGACTTCTCATTGTACATGCTTTCTTTTAGGTGATATCAGGAAAAAAAAAAAAAAGATTTTTTTGCAGCTATGCTAATGAGATGCAGCTACATCTCCATTCCTTCAGAATGATCAGACTGATGATTGAATAATAAAATATGTAAAATCCAATCATTCTCTTGGGATAACTCCAGACACAATGCTGCTTAATCAGGACAAATACTGATTGTATTGATTCGTGAAAAATGAGGCCATACTGCTTTATTTATTAGATTCGAATTTTAGATTCTGAACTACTTTATCTCTCATTTAAATAATGCCACTAAAGGTTACATTTCAGCATTTATGAAACAGTGACCAAGTTTGGTCTTGGCTATATGCGTTTATATCTTCCAGGTTTGATCTTTTTTTAAAGCTTTTTTTAATTTTTCTTCGGCGCCTGTCAATATTTAAAAATGAAAATCTGTCTTTTTTTAATTTGTTAAAGAATGTCCTTGTTCTTTATCAGAAAGAAAACTCAATAACAAACCATTTATAATAGTAATAATAATAAGAAGAAGAAGAATAGAAAAAAAAATACCAGAACAAATGATATAAAAAAAATCAAAGTCAAGAATAAGATGTGTGATAAAAGAAGCAATACCCAAAACATGCGAGAAGAAAATAAGCAATTAAAAAAATGAAACAAATATAAATATAATATATATAATCTTATATAAAAATATATATATAATCTTTGTGCAAAATAGAATGCAGTAATTATATTTACATTCTCATTATATATAATTTATCTGTTTTATCTTTGAATTTGTTATTATAATAATAATAATAATAATAATAATAATAAAGACTGTAAAGCTGTTATAAAAAAGTTAACTTTAAGTAATGTATATTATTATTATTAGCTACTAGTAATAGATTATATATCTGTCACTCATCCTGCTAGCTACCTTTTACAGTCAGGAAAGGTGTTCGTTAGAAACGTGCTTTATGATGTCACCAAAATTATTTCATCGTTTTCATTTAATAAGTGTTCCTTGACACGAATGAGTCACGAAGCGACTCGAATAACAGCTGTTACATCATTAACCGTGATAATGTAACCCACGATAAGCCATCACGAGAATGACAGACGGGCAGACAGACAGCATCTTCTCCCAACACACACATGACTGTGTGATCACATGTCCTCTCCACAGGCAAAAGCTCCTATGTGATTACTGCACTATACATAATGACACCCTCTGTGTGTGTGTGTGTGTGTGTGTGTGTGTGCGTGTGTGTGTATATATATATATGTGCGTTAACGCTAAACTCATGCCTAAAGGACTTAATGTATTCAACACGGCCAGCGTGAGAGTGGAGCCCCCTACTGACATGTCTCACTCTCACCACCCGTCTGTCTGCGCAGAATTCACACACGTCTGCACATAAAGCATGCTGCTGAGATCTGCTCCATGGGAAACAAATAACCACATGATGCAGAAATAAAAGAAGCAATGCAGAAATAATGCCTTGCACATAAAATATGGGAGGGAATAAGCAAGATAGGCAAGAATTGGTAGTGCACAAAAGCAAGCAAGCAAGCAAGCAAATAAATAAATAAATAGCACCAAAGGAAAATAATAAAAACATACAGGAATAAATGATCTAAAAATAATCAAAGCAAAAGATTTAAAACATATGGAAGGGGGGAAACAACGCAAAATATAGCCACACCAAAACAAACAACGCAAAAAATAAAACACCGGAATAAATAATGCAAAATAAACAAAGCAAACAAAAAAAAAATCAATGCAGGAAAACATAAAAATTCAAGAAAAAAACAATGGAAAATATAATCAAAGCAAAAAAAAACAAAAAAAAATAAATAAATAAAAATGCGTTTTTCATTTGAGAAAAACAGTGGCAAATATGACCGAAGCAAAAAAATAAAAATGCTAAATATAAACAAAGAAAAAAAGCAATTTTGAAAAAACACACATAAACAATGCAAAATATAACCTAAGCAAAAAAAATAAATAAAATAATAATAATTTTTTAAAAAAGCTGAATAAAAATACAAGATAAAATCAAAGCAAAAAAACAAAAAGCATTTTTTAAAAACTGAGGGGAAAAAAGGCAAATATAATTAATGAAAACAAATTAAAAAAAAAAAAATACAACGAAAATACAAAATATAAAGGAATAAGCAGTGCAAAAAAAAATAAATAAATAAAAAAACAAGCTACAAGGATAATTGCATGAAGTAAGAAAGCAGCAGAGCTCCTCAGACCTCAGAGCACTCCTCCGTATGTGTGTGCACTCGTGCTTATCCACTTCCTCAAGTCCTCACTTAGGTTGAAAATTGTGCTTTAGAGCCACTGTCTTGTTCACTCCAGCACCCGTACATCAGTCTCTACTCACACTCTGAACCCTTACACAACAACTTCCTACTGTCGCACTCTCGGCTTTAGCATTTTTAATGACGTTAAACTGATTTTTCATTCGTTATTTCCTGAAAACCTGCATTTCATGTCATTATTTACTGTAAATTACTATTATTTTGCCATTTTTTTTACTGTTAAGTTATTGTAAATTAGACTATTCTGTCATTATTTGCTAGAATTTTAATTTTTATGTCATTATTAACAGTAAAATAGTATCAAATTTGCCATTATTTAGTATAAATTAGCATTTTCTACATCTGTTTAATGTAGAGTAGCGTTTTTATTTCATTATTCATTGTAAGTTGTTGTCATGGATTAGAATTGTACGTCATTATTTACTGAAAACTAGCATTTTACATCATTATTTACAATAACTTCCACTGAATAATGAAATAGCAACAACTAATTTACAGTAAACAATGACAAAATAATAGTACATTACAGTTAAAGTACTATTATTTTGTCATTGTTTACCGTAAAATTAGTTGCTGCTATCTCATTATTCACTGTAAGTATTGTAAATTAGAATTTGATGTCATTGTTTACCAGAATTTTTCATTCTTATTTCATTATTTACTGCAAACTAGCTCGAGATGTCCATGTTTACTGTAAATGAGCATTATTTTGTCATTATTGTACTGTAAATTGGCAGTTGTATTTGATTATTCACTTCAGTTTAATATATTCAGGTCATGAATTGTCCATCATCAGGTCATTATTTACTAGAATTTTCATTTTTATGTCCTTTTTTACTGTAAACTGGCACTATTTTTGTCATTGCCTACTGTAATTTAGCATTTATATTTAATTGTTTAATGTAAAACAGCAAGTAATTGCATTGTTTACTGTAAATTTGCATTTTTATGTTATTGTTTTTTTGGAAATTTGAATCTGTATGTCAGTATTCACTATAAATTTGGAAATTAGCTTTTTAATGTCATTATCCACTCTAAATTTACTATAAATTTCGTAAATTATAATTTTTATGTTATTATTTTACACTGAAGTAGCGTTCTCATTATTTTGATTGCATTACACACTATGCGATTGTCATTAATTATTGTAAATTAAATGTCATTATTTAGTGTAAAGTACCATTAGTTTGACATTATTTTGTGTAAATTAGCACCTTTCATTTATCATTTACTCCAACCTAGCATTTTATTTACTTGTTTATGGTAAAGTAGCATTATTTTTTCATATTTACTGTAAATTAGCATTTTTATGTTATTAGTTTCAGGAAATTTGATTGTATATGTCATTATTCACTATAAATTTGTAATGTTATGTACTGTATTTATTTTACTGTAAATTACAATTAGTATGCGATTGTTTACTGTACATCTGTAAATTAGCCTTCCTGTCTCACTGTTTTCATATAACTTCACATTCTTATGTTGTTATTTTACTATAAACCACCAATTTTTTTTGCCATTCATGTCATTGTGCAATAAATGATCGTTTCTATATCATCAATTATAGTAAATTAACATTCTCATGTCGTTAGGTTGCGCTATATTTATTATCACAGCCAGACCATTCCCTGAATCAGCGACTCTGAAACACGAGCTGGTTTTCCAGAAATAAAAAAAAATAATAAAAAAAACTGCAGCTCGGAGTGTGATGTGTTCACAGATCTGAGCGTTTCCCTCGTTTACTTTCTATTAAAGGCCGAGCGCTCATGAGTAATTAATTTTGCCTCAGGGTGCTGTCACCAACACCGATCTTCATCTGAACACACACACGCGCGCACACACACTCACACTAAATAAATAAATAGCGAACCACTGCAGTCTGCAAGCAACCAAACAGTTAAACTACATGAATATGGAGCCTGTGATTTAATGTACCAGAGTCAATAAAAAATCAATATCCAGTGTTAGCCAATTAGCTAACTTTAGCTAAGCTCATCAATATTGCAAATGATTTGGTGAGCAGCCTGAGCTCGAACTTCCTTCACACACACACATATACATATACAAGTGTATGTGTGTGTGTGTGTGTGTGTTCCTCTGTAAACCCCCACACTATATTCCCTCCCCTCTTATCTTGTCCTCCCCTGATCCTGTTAAAGTGGTGAAAGTTTATAAACTTGACAGTCTGTTCGGGTCGAGTGAACGCACCTCAGCATGTATTCAGTAAATTAAGTAAATGTATTCAGCATACAGTAAATTTCAGAATGACAAGATGACCTCATCTAGATGTTCATTACTGCGGAACACACACACACACACACATATATATATATATATATATAATGTTACACTGCTCAAAAAAATTAAAGGAACACTTTGAAAACATACCAGATCTCAATGGGGAAAAATATCATGCTGGATATCTATACTGATATGGACTGGGTAATGTGTTAGGAATGAAAAGATGCCACGTCGCTTGATGGAAATGAAAATTATCAACCTACAGAGGGCTGAATTCAAAGACACACGAAAATCAATGTGAAAAAAATGATGCAGCAGGCTAGTCCATTTTGATGAAATTTCACTGCAGCAACTCAAAATGTTACTCAGTAGTTTGTATGGCCCCCACGTGCTTGTATGCATGCCTGACAACGTCGGGGCTCCTAATGAGACGACGCATGGTGTCCTGGGGTATTTCCTCTCAGATCTGGACCAGGGCATCACTGAGCTCCTGGACAGTCTGAGGTATAACCTGGCGGCGGCGGATGGACTGAAACATAATGTCCCAGAGGTGTTCTATTGGATTTAGATCAGACGAGCGTGGGGGCCATTCAATGGTACCAATTCCTTCAGCCTCCAGGAGCTGCCTGCATACTCTCGCCACATGAGGCCTGGGATTGTCATGTACCAGGCGGAACCCAGGACCCACTGCACCAGCATAGGGTCTGACAATGGGTCCAAGGATTTCATCCCGATACCTAATGGCAGTCGGGGTGCCATTGTCTAGCCTGTAGAGATCTGTGCGTCCCTCCATGGATATGCCTCCCCAGACTATCACTGACCCACCACCAAACCGGTCATGCTGAACGATGTTACAGGCAGCATACCGTTCTCCACGGCTTCTCCAGACCCTTTCACGTCTGTCACATGTGCTCAGTGTGAACCTGCTCTCATCTGTGAAAGCACAGGGCGCCAGTGGCGGACCTGCCAATTCTGGTGTTCAATGGCAAATGCCAATCGAGCTCCACGGTGCCAGGCAGTGAGCACAGGGCCCACTAGAGGACGTCGGGCCCTCAGGCCACCCTCATGAAGTCTGTTTCTGATTGTTTGGT
>CM074941.1:2652012-2668485 GCA_037576815.1 Pangasius larnaudii | reverse complement strand
TTAACTGACCAGATCAATATCCCAGGAGTTTAACTGACTTGATGCTATACTCTGATTAAAAAGTGTTCCTTTAATTTATTTGAACAGTATATACATATATATATATATATATATATATATATATATACTTAATGTACAATTAAATTATATATCAATTCACACCAAAAATGAAAGTGCAGAAGAAGCTGTGATAAACATTTCCAGATCAGACCTTACTTTCTAGCTATTATTCTAACTCCTGAGCATTAGATGAAGGTTTTAACACATCTCGTTCAGCGATAAACCCTAACCCCTTCACCCTAAACCCGTAAATAGTGGTACAGGTACAGTGTGTGACCCAAGACCAACATTGCTGAGAAATAACTCTTGAAAATTGAGTCAAAGAAGAAGAAATCTTGAGAGGAATCAAGGATTGGGTTTTTAGAGCAGAACCTGCATATTAATCCAAATGCTAAATTAATGCTTATGCGTTCATTTAAAGCTAAACCCTAAATTTAAAGTATAGTCGGTTTTAGAAGAAATACATACCTCCTAAAATTAACCCAAAACCCAAAGTAGGAAAGATGGGGACTACATTTTATCACCTGGATTGACGCTAACCTTCTACAACGCTGTTGGATTCTGATTGGTCATTCATTTGAATTCATTCACTGGGACTGGTTTGGCAAACATTCCAAATGACGTGCAGTCCTTGAAATCGCGACATTTTCCGCAAGAAGATGTTTATGCAACATTCATGGAAGGAGCCTCCAGTGTTTGGGACTGTCTGAGATAAAGCTTTTGTCATACGGTTTCAGAACAGAGGAGTTTATGCTTTGCGGTTTTTCAGTAACGTCTCATGCTGCATTTCTTTTCTTATTAACTTCAAGAGAGACAGAGAAACACAGAGAGAGAGAGAGAGAGAAGAGAGGCGAAGGTGAAGGAACAAGTGTTTACAGCCTATATGACATAATTAATAACAGGATCTAACTTGTTTCGTGGATATTCCATAACATTAAATGTAACTATGAATGGATTTTTAAAAAAAAAAACTCCATTCTTTAATTGCTAAAACATTGCAAGTGTTGGCAAATTGCTGTGGTATAAGAGGAATAAAACTCTTCAGGACGTACTTTTATAATAAATAAATAAATCAATCAATCAATCAATAAAATGTGGTAATGGTTGCTTCATTACAGCACACCGTCGTGGATTATTTTGCTATAACAACACAACATCCATCCATTTTCTGTACTGCTTGTCCTACACAGGGTTGTGGGGTACCCTGGAGCTTATCCAAGGGGACTCGGGGCACAACGCAGGGGGCACCCTTGACGGGGTGCCAACTCATCACAGGGCACAAACGCATACGCACTCACACACCCATTCACTCACTACGGACAATTTAGAGATGACAATCAGCCTACAATGCGTGTCTTTGGACCGGCCGAGGAAACCGGAGCACCCGGAGGAAACCCCCAAAGCAGGGAGAAAGCATGCAAACTCCGTACACACTGGGCAGAGGCGGGACCTGGGAATCGCCAGAGAAATATCTGTATCCAGGTCTCATTTAGTTTCATAAATGTCGAGACCCAAGGTTTTAACACTCTTGATAGAACTTCTAAAGATCTGAACTTTAAACCCTGACAAGTCAGTCTTTTAGAGTTGCTCAGCTTCTCGTTTAACCCTACTTTGCAGAAGAAGAAGCAGATGTTCTAAGACAGATTTTGCTCATATCCTAATATGCGAAACCCTAAATTCTAACTGGTTTGAGTGAGACAGAGAGAAGACAGAAAGATGGTCACCAGACACCTGAAGAGATGTTTCTCAAGCCAACAGAGTTGAATTTTAGTTCTGGTATCTCTCCCACAGACCCTTCTCTTTCCATCCCTAACCCCTCCACCCTGAAGTGTGTTAGAGAGCACTCTAACAGGTCCCTCAGAAGCCCTGAAAACTCAGAATGAGACCAGACCCAGGGATTTACCTGCGGTCTGGTGCTGGTTAATCCTGATGGCAGTGAATCCTCTGTCCACGAGCGCCTGCTTGACATCCCTGCAGCTCCGCGAGACTCCATCATCACCCTCCTCCTCATCCTCCACGCGCTCGCGCTCGGCTCCTTGTCCTCCCGAGCAGAGACAGAGCGCCGCGGACAGAGCCAGCACACACACCTGCAGCCTCACCATGCTCACCAAGCCGCTAAAACACCTCAAAACACACACACATACACTCTCACACACACACTCTCTCCAAATCAAAGCCCAGTTGTCCCTTAGGTCCGTCCGCCTCGCGCTCTGATCAGAGTTTCCTCCTCGCGCTCTTCATAGCGCAGCGCGTGCTAAAGCGGCAGCGCGCTAGAAAAAAAAAAAAAAAAACGCAAAAACAAAAAAAAAAAAAAAAAAAAAAAAAAAAAAAAAATACGCAACGACCAACAGCAGCTCAATAACTTCTCCGCTGTACACCGAGCTGCTGCTGCTACGCGCGCGCGCGTGTGTCTGTGTGTGTGTGTGTGAGAGAGAGAGAGAGAGAGCGAGACAGAGACAGCACACAGAGCAACACACACACACAGGGAGAGAGAGAGACAGAGAGAAAGAGAGAGAGAGAGACAGAGAGAGAGAGAGATGAGTTCGTGCGCCGAGAAAATCCCGGAGTGGAGTCACCGGAGCGCGTGAGGAGGATATTTTTATTTAGCCTACATGATGATTAATATGGTCACTCAAGTACCAGATGGGAAAGTGCTGATAGCTTGCCTAATGTGGAGTTAAATTACTGCAGAGAAGATCATTAAAATATCAAAATGTATGTATATATACATTGTATATATATATATATATATATATATATATATATATATATATATATATATATAGAATGTTGAATTGAAGCTAGATATGTCAGACATGTATGTACAACCAAATTAAACTTTCATTTGTCCAACATACTCACTCCTTCACTGTTTAGTGGTATTGAGGCAACAGATGACACAGTGTGTCTCGTTCAGCCATGAAGTCTAAATTCTAATCCCTACCGAGTGGCAGCCCATAAACAGTAAAACCCTAAATGGTAATTCGGAGGCAGTAGATGAAAGTCAACACATTTTATTCAAGCAAAACCCTAACTCCTTATCCCTACACCCTTATCGAGTTGTATTGGAGCAGTAGATGAAGGTTTCAGCACGTCCCAGTTAGCCATAAACCTTCAATCCTAATCCCTACACCCTTATCGAGTGGTAGCCCATAAACCTTAAACCCCTAAATGGTGGTATTGAGGCAGTAGATGAAGGTTTCAACAAGTCCTAGTCAGCCATAAACCTTAAATCCTAATCCCTACACCCTTATCGAGTGGTACTGGAGCAGAAGATGAAGGTTTCAACATATCTCATTCAGCCATGTACTCAAACCCCTACATCCTAAAGCCTTAAATCGTGGTATTGAGGCTGTAGCTGAAGGTATCAACCTCCTAAGCCATAATCCCTACACCCTTACAAAGTGGTAGCCTGTAAGCAGTAAAACCCTAAATGGCAGTACTGAGGCAGTAGATGAAGGTCAACATGTCTTAGTCAAGCAAAACCCTAACTCCTTATCCCTACACCCTTATCGAGTTGTATTGGAACAGTAGATGAAGGTCAACATGTCTCATTCAGCCCTGAACCCTAACCCCTACACCATAAAATAGTGGTATGAAAGGCCGTAGATGAAGGTTTCAACCCCCTAAGACATAATCCCTACACCATCATCTCATCAGATGAAGGTTTCAAGATGCGTCATTCAGGGGTAAATTCTAACCCCTACACACTCCTTAAATGGTACTACTGAAGTGTTAGATAAAGAGTCCAACACATCTCATACAGCCATGAACCCTAACCCCTAATCTCTACACCCTTATTGAATGGTATTGGAGTAGTAGATGAAGATTAAAACACATCTCATTCATACATCACCCCTAAGCCCTACTCCCTATACCCTCAAATGGTGGGACTGGAGCAGAAGATGAAGATTTCAACACGTCTCTTTCAGACATAAACGCTAAACCACTACACCCTAAACATTTAAATGTTGGTACTGAGGCAGTAGATGCAGGTTTCAATGCATCTCATTCATTATAAACCCTAACTTAAAGAAACCAGCAGATCCACCAGGTACAGAGATGGAGGTACACCAGCAGCTCTTCTAAGTGCAGAGACACAGGGACACATAAAGCTCCTCCAGGTACAGAGACAGAAGGACACCTGCAGATACTCCAAGTACAGCGACAGAGGGACAACTGTAGATCCTCCAGGTACAGAAATGGAGGCATACCTGCAAATCCTCCATGTACAGAGGCAGAGGGACACCTGTAGATGTTCCAGGTACAGAGATGGATGGACATGTGTAGCTCTTCTGAGTGCAGAGACAGAGGGACACCTAAAGCTCCTCCAGGTACAGAGACAGAGGGACACCTGCAGATACTCCAAGTACAGCGACAGAGGGACACCTGCAGATCCTCCAGGTACAGAAATGGAGGCATACCTGCAAATCCTCCAGGTACAGAGGCAGAGGGACACCTGTAGATGTTCCAGGTACAGAGATGGAGGGACATGTGTAGCTCTTCTGAGTGCAGAGACAGAGGGACACCTGCAGCTCCTCCAGGTACAGAGACAGAGGGACACCTGCAGATCCTCCAGGCTGGAATTTTGATATCATTCTAGACACGTTGGAATTAATTCAGTATCAGTTACAAAACAGCGTGTGTGTGTGTGTGTGTGTGTGTGTGTGTGTGTGTGTGTGTGTGTGTGTGTGTGTGTGTGTGTTTCGATCTGAATCGGAGGTGTGAAATCATTAACCTACCGAGCCATACACGCCTGCTTTCCTCCAAGATCAAAGCCTTGTGAATTTGGTGTAAAATGATCACGCTGGCCGGGAATCTCCTTCAGCCGAAGGGGAAGACATGCTCCACTTCCCTTGGATCAAACCTCACCATGTAATTAATACACCATTACAATAATTAACACAACCTTCATCATACTTTACACACCATCTACCATACTTAACACAGAATATGTGGTAATTAATGCAGAATAAATAACCCACAATCGTCTGCAACTCATTCACACCAGACATACCATTACAGTAACAGACCTCTTTATTAGCACTTTGTGCTGCATTAACACTTTGTGCTGGCTTCATTAGCATCAAGCAATACGCTGACATCAGACACTGCATTAACATAAAACTGCATTAATACCAAGTGCTGCATTAACACAAGGAGCTGCATTAACAGAAAGTACTGCATTAACACTAAGCTCTGAAGTAACTCTGGGCACTGCATAAACACCAGGAAATGCATTAACCCTGGGAACTGCATTAGTATCAGACACTATTAACGTCAGCATCTGCATTAACACCACGGGTTGCATTAACATCAGGAGCTGAGAGCTGCATTGACCCCAGACAATGTATTTACATCAGGAGCTGCATTGAAACCAGGTATTGCATTTATATCAGGCACCACATTAACACCAGGGACTGTATTAACGCAAGGACCTGCGTTAACACCAGGAGCTGCGTTAACACCAGGAGCTGCATTACACTAAGCGCTGCATTAACACTGAACTTCACATTAATACAGAGAGCTGCATTAACACCAGGCAATACATTAACAGCAAGAGCGACCAAGCACCAAGCACTGCACTAACATTAAGAGCTGCATTAACACCAGACACTGCATTAAAACTGAGAGCTGCATTAGCATATAGAACTGCATTAACACCAGACAATGCAATAACACTGAGAGCTGCATTAACATTAGTAACTGCATTAATATCAGGAGCTACACTGAAAGCAGTAAGCTGTGTTAACATCTGGATCGGCATTAACACCGGGCATTATATTACTGAATTGTAAACTGAGAGTACAAAAAACTGCATTTACATCAATAGCTGTGTTGACACTTGGAGCTGCATTAACACTAGATGCTGCATTATCACTAAGAGCTGCATTAATACCAGTAACTGCATTAACACTACGTACTGTATTTCCACTGAAAACTGCATTAACATCAGAAGCTCCATTAACACTAAAAACTGCTTTAACACCTGGACTGCATTAACACTAAGTGCTGCATTAACACCAAGCACTGTATTAACACTAAGAGCTACATTAACACTAGGCATAGCATTAACACTAAGACCTGCATTAACACCAAATGCTGTATTAACAGCAGGAGCTTCTTTAACACTTAGAGCTGTATTAACACCAGGAGCTACAATAATTCCAAGCAGTGCATTAACACCAGTAGCTGCATTAACAGCAGGACCTGCATTAACCCTGGGACCTGGCTTAACACAAAGAATTGCATTAACACCAAGCATTGCATTAAAACCAGTGAGCTGCCTCAATCCCAAACATTATATAAGCACTGAGAGCTGCTTTAACACCAGACACTGTATTAATTCTGAGAGCTGCACTAACACTGGGAGCTGCATTAACACCGGAAGTTGTGTTGACCCCAGGCTCTGCATTAACACCAGGAGCTGCAATTAATATCAGGTGCTGCATTAGCACCAGACACAGAACAGAAGTGACTGAATGAATCAGCGATTATTTCAGTACTAGTGTTAAAGTGAACAGTTGACTGAAGAGACGATGACGGGACTTGTGTTTAAATGGTTTAGAAGCCATGTTGATTAGGTATCATTTTTGAAGCATAAATATGGAGGCTGACTTTCAGTGGTATTTGAATGAAATCTTTAACTGTCTCATTAAGACACATGCAAAAAAGTAACATATTTCAGCTCAGAAGCAACTGCAGTTCTTCAGAAATCAAGTCGAAAACATCACAGTGTGACCACATGAAAGGTTTTCCCAGGACAGCACATAAATTATTTGGCAATGCGAACACTAATGTCTAGACTAAAACATTATTTATGTTTGTTGTCATGGAGACATCTCAACATAGTTCCACAAAATGAGGACTGAAGATTCAATTTATGACCAATGTTAGAGGTGCTCAATATAACAAAATAGCACACACCCACCAGCCAATCAGAAAGCAGGAATTTCCTTGGCAGATTTATTACACTTTATTGTACATAAAGCTCCCATAAAAATCCCATAATGCACTATTTTCATTTTCAGTTCATATTCAGTCAACCGTGTGTATGTGTGTGTGTGTGTGAAAGACTCAGAAGCGTGACATTCTCCTGAACTCATTACTCATCAGCTCTTTCTCCTGGACGCTTTCTGCTGACCGACAGAGGCGCACGTCTCACCGCCTGGGCATAAGGCATTACATTACATGCACACGCGCAGACGCACACACATACACACACCTCTGTGCAACGGCGTGAACAGTGTGAGACCGTAATATATTAACGAATCAGTCATTAACACTCTAATCAGCACATTCTAATGAGTGAACATATTAAAATGCAAAAGATTATGGGATATGTTGTGTGATTATGGCCTGGTCAGGTACAGACAGACACACCTTTCTGTGTGTGTGTGTGTGTGTGTGTGTGTGTGTGTATGTGTGTGTGTGTGTGTGTTCTGTCTGTCTGTCTTTATTTCTTTGTCTCACTCTCTCTGTCTGTCTCCATGGATCCACTCCACACAAATGGTTTTCCTTCATGTTTTATCCACTGAGTAAGATGAAGTGAGACACTTTAAATCCTGTGAGATAAAATCAGTCTCTCTGACACACACACACACACACACACACACACACACACACACACACACACACACACACTCGATATCATTCTCACATACATTAGACAATGTGTTATTCTTTCACTTTATACTGATGTTGCAATGCTACCTCCATCCGTTACAAAGCTGATAAGCACACACACACAAACACACGCACGCACATGCACACACACACACACACACACACACCGTCAGCATTACTGAAGGAAACACAGTGCCCTGAAGGGGACGGAGAAAGTGCTCTTTCTTCTTCAGTGAGACAAATCAGTGGATACCGATTCTTCGCCCACTGGCCTCAAGCACAAACACACACTCATCAGTATATATTCACCAATATTCTGGGCAAAAGCGCCCAGAGACACGGGGACACACGGAGACATCACCATCCCGTACGCTGTAGTGCACTTAACAGCTATTTGCTGGAGGAGTGGTGGCTGATATACACTGCTCTGTTCTTTTCAGCTAATAAACACACACATTTTTTTCTTTCCTTTCTGTAGGAGATGCAGTGAGATGAGATAACAATCACAGAAGCCAGCGGGACTCGTCTCGCAGCTTCAGCATGCACACATAACTGTGATAATGATATACACACTTTAATAAGAGCACCTGTATACCTGCTCATTTATGCAGAACCCCTGTACATTTATGTTAAAAAAAAAAAAAACATTGAGTGAGCAACAGTTCTGTGGAAACCAGACTGGTTTGAGCTGACAGGAAGTCTATAGTAACTTAAATAATCACTCTTTACAACCGTGATGAGCAGAAAAGCATCTCAGAATGCACAACACAGGAATCCTTGAGGTGGATGAGCTACAATAGCAAAAGAACTCATCAGGTTTCACGAGAACAAGAATCTGAGGCTATCGTGGGCACAGACTCACACAAACTGGACAGCTAAAGACTGGGAAAAGACCAGGTGATTTTTTTTTTCTTAATCTTCAACTGTCTAGCATCCTAGCTTCGTAATAGATTCTGAAAAGACTAACGTAAAATCTGGGTGGCTTTTCATTGTATATTATAATCATATTTATAATAGTGCCTTTATTTGGGGAAGATGCTGCTTTTAAAGAGAGCCGCTTGGCTTATTCAGTCACATATAGATATAAAATTTTCCGGAAAAAATTCCACCAGGTGTCCGGTTGAGACTGTTTCTAAACCCGAGTGATGAAGCTGAGGTTGAGGAACTGTTGAAATTCAGGAAGTGAATAAAGTTATGTTCTGCAAATTGTTATTTGTTGTTTTATTTTGTAAATGAAAAACTTTTTCTATCAGCCCTCAGGTTTTTTTTTTTTTTGTCAGTGTTTGCCAGTGTTTCCGGAGGCATATTGGAGGGACGTGCGTTTACTTAAAAAAACATTTCCACTTTTTGGGTTGGTAGCAATGGCGAACGGTGAATACTTATTCATTTCTCACTTGCGGTTTCATTTCTCAGATGTGATTCATTGTATCGTGGTCACATACTGCACCACAGTAGCTTCTCCCCTACTGAGAGACTCTATAATAAAGCTATAAATTCACCTCACACTGAGTATTCATTGATATTAAGTGCTGCTGCTCTCAGCCAATCAGAACACACCATCCTGACCTTATATTAATGAAGAAGATGGGATTAAAAAATAAATGACTGTTTAATAACTAAGTTCTCGGTTGTGCATTTAGACTTTTTTTTGGTTGTGGTTCTGTATATATTTCCTTCGTTTATCTTCTTCATAAGTGTGCAGCTTGATTCCCTACTTGTGTTGTTTCCAGCATGCACTCATTACAGACTACAGACTACAGCCTGTTTCCTCCTGCAGCGCTGGTCTGAGTGTGTGTGTGCGTGTGTGTGTGTGTGTGTGTGTGATGTGGAGAGTGATAGAAACTCACATTAACGCCGAAACTGAGCCTCTGAATTATTAACGAGCTTCTCATAATTTATGAATCGTATAGACAAATATGGGCAATTATTGTAAACCTGTGAGAATAGAAGGGCGGATCATAATTACGCAGCCGCCGAGCGCCATGTGTTTTCTGTCTCTAATGGAGACGGAGAACGAGAGCGAGATGGAGGAGAGACATTACTGCTGGAAACACGGCTGCCTTTACATCTGAGGGGAATTGGAGGCTTTTAATGCACAGAAATGGGCAGAAATTATTCTGGGGGAAAAAAAAAAGGATAATAAAATCATTTCTCATGGCATGACAGCTACTCAGTGGAGGGTTTTGTGCCAGTGTTAGCAAGATCCTTTATTATTACTATAAAATGATTACTATTAAGGCCCTTAACGGCGTCATTCGCTTCGAATAAAGGCATTTGTGAATGTTTTAACACTCGACTCAAGCTACTTGAGGTAAAGTGAAGAAATGTGTCTCATTTATTATTAAAAAAAAAAAGACGATCAAAAGTTCAATAAGTTGCAAACAAAGATCTGGAAAGAAATAAAAATAAAAACGGACAGGAGCGCACTGGGGGAAAAAAATCAGAGAGAGATTATTGGCAAAGCATCAACATTCGCATGATCTTTGACCTTTACAGAAAGCATGTTATTGCTGTTATTTAGTATAGTGGTCATAATAGTAATAAAGCTCTCCGTGACTTTGATTGCAGCCTGGCTGTGGGTGCCAGAAGGGCCGTATTTTGGAAATGGCATGTTCTTGTAAATGAGAGAGGTCAGACGAGAACAGCCAGGCTAGTTCGAGCTGACAGGAAGGCTATGGTAGGCTCTAATAACCACTCTTTACAAACGTGCTGAGCAGAAAAGCATCTCAGAACACACAACATACTGAGCCTTAAAGGCGGATAGGCTACAAACTCACCTGGTCCAAAGAATCTCGAATTTCTGCCGCGAAATGCAGACCGTAGGGTCAGAATTAATCCACGTCTCATCCTTTTCTCTTGTTTGCTCTTCCACCCGAATGAGTTTGGGACTGTGTTCCCTTCAGTGTTCAATTTCTGGGGGGAAAAGAAGCTCATGAATATGCAAATGAGGTGGCTGTTAGAGATAATTCAGCATTACATCCCCAGAAACAATTAAATATTAAACTGCTGAAAAATTCAAGAATCAGTAAAAGCCAGATTTTGAACACGACAGGAACATGAGCTACTAAAGGAATCCGGGAGACGCTCGAGCCACCAGTGAGAGTGTGATCATCAGCATCCTAATTTCTTGTAAATTTGTCATTATTTTGCTACATTGAAACTACAAATACTACATTTCCAGTGATTTTCGTTTGTGCGTTTTCACAGATTCATTTTCATCACGGTTTTTCAGCAACGGTGGAAATAGTGCATTTTCATTGTTTTATTAAATAAACGGATCCATTATGATCCATTTTGATCAGTGCATTTTCACTTATACATTTTTTTTATCATTGCATCTTTTAAATGATTATTTTGCATGTTCAGTAATGCATTTTCACAGCTTCATTTTTTTTATTATTGCGTTTTTTTTTTTTTATTATTGCTATTGCATGTTCATTGCATGTTCAAATATGCATTTTTCACTGCTTCAATTAAAAATTTTTTTTTTAAAAATCCTTTTTTTTTCCTCTTTTACATTTTCATCAACATAATTTCCTTAATGAATTTCCGCTGTTGCATTTGCACTCGGCGAGTTAAATCGTCCTCATTAGCCTTTGTTTGCTCGGAGTGTGTGTGGAGAAAAGAGCAATGAATTAAGCACTGAACAGCTGATTAAAAATGCATTGCTCAGATTAATGGCAGTGCGCGTGGTTTTACACTTCAGTTCCCAGACAGTTTTAGCGGGAAGTGTGTGTGAGTTATTAATGTGACCGAGTTTCTGTCAGACTCCACAGCGCCTCCTAAGGCCACAAGCGGAACTGCAGCTATTTTTAATCACAAAAATCACCCTTAAATCCTTAAATCCATCAGTATGTGTAATCATCGAGCAAAAGCTGTGGAACATGTTTATGTACTGAAATTATTCTAGAAAATACTTCTAAAATAAAATATTTTTAAAAATAAAATTCGTAGGATCTGTTTTTAGTAAGATTACTTGACTAATATGTCTAAAACTAAACTAAAACTATTTAATTATAATTTTAGTTGTGTTATTAGTTGTATGTAAATAATAATGCATTTCTCCACATATTAAATCGCTCATTTTAATTTGGAAAAAGTCCGAAGAACTTTGTGGAGGATTGAGCTGAATCCTTAAACACACTTTTAATTATACTGTCACTCACTCAACACACACAAACAAACACACACTTTGACCTCAGTTAGTCTTACCCTGCAGCAAGTGCTTTAACCTTTCTTTTGTCATTTGAATTGTTTCTGCTGTCTTTTTGGGGGGGGGTAGGGGGTTAATTCCCATCATGCCCCGAGGTGACACACACGACACGCTCTGAGCTACAATTAAAAATCGAACGTGTTTACAAAACCTGTTCTGGTGTGAACAATCAATATTTCTTGGCATGTGGAGGAGCCACTAGGCAAACCATGGCAATAAAACACACACACACACACACACACACACACACACACACACACACACACACACACATCTACGCAATATGCATTCGGAGAGGTTCAGAAGCCTCCAGCCAATCAGATTGCCCGAGGTGAAACTATTCATTTTCCTTTCTTCTCCTTGGCTATTTTTCACGCTAGCTGGTGTACAGTGTGTGACATGTTCTGCCCCGCAGATTAAATCATTAAACGTGTAAAGCAATGGCCGCAATCTCAGCGGGATGAATTAGCGCTCACATCAAAGTGGAGATTAGATCAAGCGGAGTTCTTCCTCTGGTTCTCCCTCAGGAGAGGAGCTTCGCCCCCGTACCGTTACAACACAATGTCGAGGTTTTTATAACTCTCTCCTTTTAACTGCAACCCTCTCAGTTCCCTGAGGAATGCTCCGAGCTGCATATGTGATCACAGTTCCAGACTCTGGAGTGCGGGATACGTGCCACTGAGAGCTGTTTGAACTGCTGACAATGTTTTACACGACGACTGATTTCCAGGACCGGAACGGAGCAATGAAGGAATTCAGCAGGTCATGCTGAAACTCTCACAACCCTACAACCCCTCCCCCCATAACCCTGACAAGTCCTTACAGTAAAAAAAATCACATACTGTACGTGATCATAGTCAGGGCCATGGGTGCGTGTGGCCCGTGGCAAGATAATGACCATGACATACACTGAACCAATGCACACAGCATGACTGAATTCTTTCTTTTATTAGAGTCACAGACTTATGTATCGTGAAATGTTCATTTACTGCAACAGATGTATGAAAACAATATAAACAATTAGTTGGTTGCTGAAAACGTGTTGTCTGTTATCATATTAATTAAACAGAAAAACTTGCATATAGGGATGTGTTTACTTATCATTCAACATTCTAACTTTTTTTCCTCGACAAATGTCTCACTCTTCCTGAAGAAGGAACATACAAACTATCTAGCTGATACAAGCTAACGAAAACTACATAATAGACTATGAACTATGACACAGCCCACCACAACCAACAAACCTAGCCAACTAGCAAAATATTATACATTTTATCCGCCTAGCTAATATGTTAGCTACTTTTTGAAACGATTCTGAACAATGTAGCTAGCTAATACTAGCTGCTAGTTAACCCTAGCTAGAGTTAATCAAGTAAATATGACTAATATTAATGTTACATTGGTTAATATGTTCTGTTTGAGAGACAAAGAAGTCTTGCCCTTGTAACGTGAGCTAGCTTTTAAGGGTTTACCCCAATGACTGGTTTAGCCTTTCTCTAGCTAGCAAGCTTTTGTAGATATAGCAGCACTAATAAAATGAGCAACATTAACAAACCTCGAGCTTATTTTTCTTCTTCATGCCTGCATCTCTTTCTTTTCTCCGCTCTGAACAGACACCATCTTGTCAATAATTTTGGACCAAAAAATGAGGTGAGGAGGATGTTCACGAACTGCCCTTATCTGAAGGCCAGTGTCTAGCTAGCTTAAGCTAGCTAACATGAACACAACTCACAACTATGTAACGTATAAAGTGACATTAATATTATGTGTTTCAGTAATTAAGATGCCTAGAAATGATGTTATATCACGATTTTTATAATGATTTCTGCATACTTTCAGAATATGTGACGTTCAAAATATAATATGAGCGGGAATAAAAGACGCCACACAGGGGTCCGTTCATTTAGTTCCGCGTTATTTTTCACTTGTAATTTCCTCTTCATCCTCTTCATCCTAAGGTTGTGTGATTGACTGCTCTAGTCTGATGAACCAGCAGATCTCCTGCAGCAGGAGGAGAATCTCGGGTTATCATGATTCCACACAAGTGATGTGATGTCACTTCCTGTCTGATTTATTAATAGTGTGTGTGTGTGGGTAGACTCACACTGAGATTAACTGTAATTCCAGAGCTCCGTTTCAGGAAGTGATCCGAATAAGATGTCACTTGAGTTGGAATTGTGAGGAGAGTTCGGGTCAGGAGCTCAGATCAGAACACACACACACACACACACACACACACACACACACACACACACACACACTGATTATTATTCAGGCGGAGATGTTTCATCACACACATGACATCCAGAGGAAATGATCAGCTCAGATCAGGGAGATTCTCGTCTATTATTAGATGTGTGTGTGTGTGTGTGTGTGTGTGTGTGTGTGTTATAGAGACAGACAGACATTATCATGAATGAGAATTCTGTGCTTGTGCATACTGAACTCATTTCACATGCGCAGTGTGTGTTATGCGGAGTGTGTATGGAAAGCATGTCTCCTCCATTATAATGTTTTTCGTTTTCCGTGTACGAGCACAGCAGGGACGCAAAACTGAATATTACATGATTTTTATTCCGAACATTTTTATCTGCTGATGATAAAATCACTGCATGTGGGGGAAAAGCACACAAACACGCTGGAGGAGAAAAAAAGACAGATAACAAGGCACATAGAGGGCAACATAATTACTGTAATATCTGACTACATTTAATAAATAATAATTACCTCATTGCTGTTGAAGTGTGGATTCTGCTTGGTCAGGAGGTGCTGATTCACTTTATAAAACAGCATCTCGGACAGTGGTTTATATTAATGCACTAACTCGAATATTTCCGTTTCTATAGTAACAGCTTATTCACAGTTAACATTTATGGAAGGCGTCTCCCGTGTCAGTGCTTAGTAACACTTAGTCTTCTGACAACTTCAGGACAGAGGGGTTTCCACTTTCCGGTTTCAGCATTTTTTTTTTGTCTTATTAAGTTCAAAAAAAGAGAAAAAAGATGGAACAATTGTCTATAACTTGAGTGATACCAGGAACTAAATTATTTCTTGGACAATCCACAACACTGAATGTAACTATAAATAGATAAAAAGTATAATATATATGTGTTTTACTAAATTAAAAGTTAAACTGTTGGCAAATTGCTGTGGTATAAGAGAAATAAAACACTTGGGAGTGTGCTGTTATAGGAAAATAATAGCACAACAAAAAAAAAAGTGGTTTACGCCTTATATAATGAAAAAAAAAACAAAACACAAAATGATATCAATTCAAAAGTTTGTACCCTCTCCCATTTCTGAAAGCGACATAAATATTCTCAAACTTGTATACCCACTGTTTACCTTTATACACATGAATATCAATGAATGTTTCTGTAGATTTTTCCCCTCATGAAAACCGTGAACACACAATTTTCATTCATAACTTCCCGAAATTCTTTTATTTGTAGATCAGTTCTAAAATCCATGTATATTTTCCTGTTTCTCTGTTCGAAAAAGAAACTTGGCACAAACTTTTGTACTCAGCTGTAAGAATGGATCTGCTTTAATTAAACAGGCTTGTCAGTTTTTAACAAACACAAAACACACACACACACACACACACACATACACGATTAATACTCCAGACAAGAATTTCGGTACTTCGGAAAGCAAAAGAATTTCATAAGGAATAAATTTCACACTCATTAGCGTGAAGATTTCTGAGATTAGCTCTACACACACACACACACACACACGCACACACACTTCTCACTGAGAGCCACTTTAGTAATCAGTAAGAACACACACACACACACGCACACATACACGACTTCTCTCATCTTTTTAATTCCATGTGAAACAGAAATGACCAAATTTATATCAGAACGTGTGTGTGTGTGTGTGTGTGTGTGTGTGTGTGTGTGTTTTACCTTGTTCACCCCGCAGCTGTTCACATTTACACATAAATAATTGTACATACCGAAATGAAGATTTGTAATGAATAATTCTGTGTGTAATGTTCACGGAATGAGAATAAAAACTCAAATAATCAGTGCAGACGTTAAACATGACTCAGTTCCGTTTAGGTTCTGTTTATCAGAACGTCGCTACGCGCTTCAGATCAGATCACTCGAGCTCCTCCTCTCTGAGGTAATCGCTACGGCTCCAGCTGCCAGAGAACATTGTTAGAATGTTCTAAGAAGGTCAGACTGGAATGTTCCAGAAATAATGCTCCTGCAATGTTCTAAAACCTCTGCTGTAATAATTCTCTGCTTCACAATATTATTAGAATGTTCCTCACACAACGTTCCCAGTTGGAAAGGGGACACATTAGTGCAACATTCCTGCAACTAAAAATGTTCCCTTTTTTTTGAGTGTTGAGTATGATGGCCGCCAACACGTGCAAATACAGAAAACACGTGCAAATACAGAACACACGTGCAAATACAGAAAACACGTGCAAATACAGAAAACACGTGCAAACGTGCAAATACAGACAACACGTGCAAATACAGAAAACACGTGCAAATACAGAAAACACGTGCAAACGCACAAAAAGTGCAAATACAGAAAACACGTGCAAATACAGA
>CM074941.1:2634375-2652002 GCA_037576815.1 Pangasius larnaudii | reverse complement strand
TGCAAATACAGAAAACACGTGCAAATACAGAAAACACGTGCAAACGCACAAAAAGTGCAAATGCAGAGAACATGTGCAAGTAATGAAAACACATGCAAATACAGAAAACATTAGCAAATGCAGAAAATGTGCAAATGCAGAAAACACGTGCAAATGAAGTAAACGCATGCAAATACAGACAACAGATGCATTAAACTGGCAACACACACACAGTAATGACAGGGTGTCAATGTGCTGCTAATACAGAAACCAAATGCAAATACAGAAAATTCTGATTTTGCTCGCATTTTCTGCATTTGCATGTTTTCTGTATTTGGATGTGTTTTTTGTACTTGTATGTGTTTTCTGTACTAGCACGCTTTCTGTACTTGCACGTTACCTGATTTTGCTTGTGTTTTCTGCATTTGCACATGTTTTCTGTATTTGTATGCGTTTTCTGCATTTGCAAGTTTTCTGCATTTGCACGTGTTTTCTGTATTTACAAACGTGCTTTGTATTTGCATGTGTTTTCTGTACTTGCACTTGTTTTCTGCATTTGCACGTGCTTTCTGCATTTGCAAGCGTTATCTTTAATTGCGAGTGTTTTCTGCACTTGCACGTTTTTTGGATTTGCACGTTTTCTGCATTTGCAAGTGTTTTCTGTACTTGCAGCACATTGGCCCCTGCCAGCCATTGTAGAAAAAAAAGGAGTTTGTTTAGGGTTCTTTGAATATTTAATAGTTCTCAGGGGTTGTTTAGTAGCATTCTTGACTCTTTTAAATAGTTAAGTAAATGGTTCTTCAAGAGTTCTTTATATAGCCAATTGTTGGCACTAAAATATCATCACGGGTTCTTTGGGTACTTAAGGGTTCCTGGCACTAGGACAGCTAAACATCCTTCTGGGAGAAGGTTCCATGTGAGTTCTTTGGGCAGTTAAGAGTTAGTGGCTCTCTTTTGGCAGCACATTTGTTGGATAAGCCTTTCACCAATTTTGCCGTGATACTGACAGTGGAACCGACATTCAACATTTGTTTTGGCGTAGAATTAATGCACTGCATGCAAATGAACGTCATGTCTGCGCAGCTCGAGCGTAAAGCAGCAACTAATTAAATAAGCGTACCAGTCTCAGCTCATTAACCTGAGTTCAGAAGCTTTGCTCTGTCTTAGACTTTTCGCCTTCAATTCTGAAGACTTTTCTTGTAGAAAATTGTTATACAGGGTTTCTTGGGCTTTTGGCTCTCAAAAAAAAAAAGGTTCCTCAACAGTTCTTCACTATTATAGAAAAAAGTACTGCAAGTGTTCTTTGAATAGTTAAGGGCTCTTCACTATTATAGATAAGTTTGGAAGTTAAGAGTTCATTACTCTTGGATAAACTTGGTTCTCCCAGAGTTCTTTGTGTAGTTAAGGGTTCTAGGCATTAAGAATAAGTGGTTCCACAATGGTTGTTGGGATTTAATGGTTAAGGATGATTGCCTTTTTAGAAAAAAGGGTTCCTCAAGGGATTTTATCTAAGATTATTGGTTTTTGCTTCCAAGAAAAAAGGGTTTCACAGAAATTCCTTGGACAACTAAGGTTCCTTTACTATTCCACAAGGGCTCTTGGGTTTTTAACTCTCACCAAAAAGTGTTTCAAAAGTTCTTGGGTCTTAGAAAAAAGGTTCCTCAGAGGTTAAGGGTTCTTTACAGTTAAGCATTCTTGGCTCCAAGAAAGGTTCTTTCCTTCACTGTTAGTAAACAGTTCAACAAGGATTCTTCAACTAAGGGTTATTCAATATTCACTATTCATTATTCTTGGCTCCAAGAAAGAAGGTTCTTCTAAGGTTCCTTCACTCTTAGAAAAAAAAAATTCCCACAGATTCCGCACTATTTGAGAAAAATGGTTCTACATGGTTTTTATATGCATTATTAAGCATTCTATATGGGTTCTATATAGGGTACTTGAGATAGTTAAGGATCCTTTAGTCTTAGAGAAAAAGGGATTCTTCAAGGGTTCTTAGGATTGTTAAGGGTTCTTGGCACTAAGGAAAAATGGGTTCCCTTCTTTGGAGAGCTAAGGTTCCTTTGCTCTTAATGATGGTTCCACATGGAGTTCTTTCAACAGTTAAGGGTTCTTGGCTCTGACACAAATGGGCTCCACAGGGGTTCTTTGAAGAGTTAGTGGTTTTTGGCGTTTATACAAAGAGGTTTATCAAGTGTTCTTTGCTAGATTAAGGGGTCTCTGCTTCCTAACAAAGTTCTTTGAAACAGAAAACTCTCTGGTGAAGAGTTCTACATGTAGCCTGTATGACGTCTCATGTTTTGTGCTAATTGAACACTGCAGCAGTTAGAATTGACACTGTGGGTGTTTATTCAAGTGTAACTGCCAATTAAACACATTTTTTTGGAAAAGTGCCAAATGTTGAAGAAATGCCGAGCCTAATATATTGAGAGGGATTTTGATTTACTGTGTGTGTGTGTGTGTGTGTGTGTGAGAGAGAGAGAGAGAGAGAGAGAGAGGGAGAGAGAGAGAGAGAGAGACGTTATTGACGGTGTCGAGTGTTAAACCTGGAGCTGAATAATGTACCGCTCATTAAGTGTGAATGAGACTCGGAGGTGCAGTTATACAGAAGTGTGTGTTAATGTCACAGTGTAGCCGTGCCTGATGTTCTACACAGTTAAACATGGTACACATTTGTATGTGTGTGTGTGTGTGTGTGTGTGTGGGTGGGTGTGTGGGTGTGTGTGTTAAATATATTATCTTAAAGACAGCACCTGCTTCATTCTGAACACAATAATCCTCAACAGGATGGTGAAGTGGAGCCAAAGTTGATTATTTTCCTATAACAACACGCCCCAGAGTGTTTTATTCCTCTTACACCACAGCAATTTGCTTTATGAATTATAGAAGGACACATCATACAGTAAGTTTATCCCTTTACAGTTTTCGTAAATGTTGTGGAAGGTGAAAACAGGTTAGTTCCTGTTATTGTTAACATATTGCAGCATATACTGCATATCATGTTACCACTAAACTGGAGATTATTTTTCCACAGATGCATCATGTAGGTGCCATTAAGAAATGTATGTATAATGTGAAATAAAAAGATAATTCACAATTCTGTTTTGGAATTTAATGGAGCTGCAGGGTGGAGGAGTGCTATAATAAGCAGAGCTGAAATCCATCTGAAATATTCTGTTTTGCTTTAAAATGCGGTCAAAAGATGAAAGTCAAATGCTAATGAAAGAATAATGCGAACTAGCTGAGATCAACTTCAGTTCTGTAAAAAAAAAAAAGAAGCTAGTATGGGTTATTTCAGGAATATTATGTACTAGGTAGTACGGTCCGCTACCCCCTTAGTCAGACTCTGTAAGGCAGAGCTAACTGAAGTATAAATAAATTCATAAAATATCTAAATTAAAGGAAAAAAGTGTGGGGCATTTAGTGTTAGGAGAGTGGGGGCATTTATTTTTGCTGGCATGTCGTTGCTAACAGAGCCAATTCATATGACCTATAAGCTGTCTAATAGAGTTATTATTGGTAAAGTGCTCTTATTGCATAGAATGTGTTATTTGATAAATGAGTGTGTGAGAAGATGTGTAATAGGTATATGTGTGTGTGTGTGTGTGTGTGTGTGTGTGTGTGAGTGAGAGAGAGAGAGAGAGAGAGAGAGACAGATGTGATTGTGGGGTCAGAAAAAGGTCAGCCTTCCTGTGGATCTTCAACGCAGTCGATCAATACACAGTTATTTCACTTTTCCACATACACACACACACAAACACACACACACACACACACACACACACACACACTGAAGACTGTTGGTGATGATCAAGGATTTTCCCTCACTAACACACCCATCCGGTTTGCGGCACCAAAAAGTGTTTGACATAATGTTGACGTTTCTCAATCAGTGTTGACGTTTCCTCAGTCTGGAAGAGCCCATGGTACTTAGAAGGTTCGAAGTTGAGTTAAAGGTTAGAAGTTGATGTAAAGTGTACTTAGAGTGTAATTTTAGTTGTACAGTGTTTTCCTTACTAATTTACCAACACATCTGATGAAAGTGCTGATGTTCCTGATGGTTGTGGCTTTTTTTTTTAAACAGATGATTCTGTATTATCTTTACAGTCTATATAAACAATTTAATGGCCATATGCTAGCAAGATAAATCATTAGCATCAATCATTAGCTAGAGTAATGTTGTGTCCAAATTTCAAGGTTGCCTAGCAACAGTGATCACTCAGTATTAACTACTTGAACAGCGACCGAGAATATCATGTGCTTGTCTTCCCGTCTGAAAAGCACTAATTGATGAGTTCCATTTGAACACATCTTGTTTCCCCTTAGCTCTATGTTTACCCAGGTAGGTTGGCAACTAACAATTTGGTGTGAAAAATTACATTTAAAAAATGAAAAAATGAAAAACAACAAGATATGACTCTGGAAACATGGAACCCTGGAAATGTAGAGCTCTGGAAGCATAAGACCCTGGAAATATAAAGCCTGGGAACATAGGACCCTTGAAATGTAGAGTCCTGGGAATATAGGACACCAGGAATATATCTTCTTGGGAACACAGGGCCTTAAATCTAGGAATGGGGGGATATAATACCCTATGAACTCCAGAATTTTAGAACCCTGGAAATTTGGGAGTCTGGGAATATAGGAATATATGACCCTAGGAACAAAATGCCAAGGAATTATTTGGTAAAAGAAACATAAGATCCTGGAAATATAACATATTAAGCCTAGGATTATGCGAGAATAGGAAATTTAGTACCTTGGCAATATAAGACCATAAGAACATAAGGCACTACCCCTGGAAATCTAGGACCCTGGGAATATACACCAGACACCAAGAACACATGGCATCACATGACACATGTGCAATACTCCTGGGACAGTAAAGACAGTCCTGTGTAAGAGGGAAGATGTGGTCCTGTGCCTGGGATTTTAGGATCTTGGTAATAAAAGACCCTATGAACATAAGACCCTGGAATTATGGAAACCTGGAAATCTGGGACACTGGGAATATAGGACAGTAAGAGAACATGACCCTGGGAACATAGAACCCTGGGAATATATTTTGGAATTAGTATATAGTTCTGTCTGGGTTAAGAATGAATGGAAGATAGATCATTATAATACTAAAGTACACAATATGACCCTGAGAATTTATGAGCTTAGTATTTTGGGAACCTGGGATGTTTAGGACCCTGGGAGTATAGGACCCTGGTCATGTTATTCTAGGACCCTGGTTACCCAGGACTCCAGGAATATAAGGCCCTGGAGTTATAGGAACCCTTGGAATATAGGACTCTGAGAACATATAACCCTGGGGCCATTGAGCTCTGGGAATAGCGGGCCTGGGGAACATGTGATTGCTTCAGTGGTAAACACATTTCTTCAAATATAATAGTGCATCGCTTCTGGTCACAGATTTACGATATTATTATCAATGCTGGGCTGAAGTGTCACTAAAAGTAATGAAGCTATTGGTTTACCAATATTTTCACATAGTGAAGTGAGAGCATCACTATTTGAGATGTAGGTACTCCAACATTTATTACATATGTATGGCAGTGAGATGTTTCTGATAGAGGAGCTCCACAGTGTGTGTGTGTGTGTGTGTGTGTATATATATATATATATATATATATATATATATATAGAGAGAGAGAGAGAGAGAGAGAGAGAGAGAGCTCATTACTTGTAATAACTTCAAGAGGTGGTCGGAATCATAAATAGCATCTACAGTTGTAGTAGGCTAACTTGTAAGATAGTAACCTTCATTTATAAAGTATCCTTCCACTACTGACATGAAAATGCAGTTATTGAGAGGCGATACAGTGAGCATCAAGCTTGTGGACCAGAATACAGAATGTCCAATATCTCTAGGATAGGATGAGGTACGGACAACTATATAAAGCAGTTTGGAGAGGAGCCCAACAACATTGAGCTGCAGTTATGGACTGAGCATTCATATTGGCGTTATGGTGTTATGATGAGTGGAATAAATGCAAAAAAAAAAAAAAAATGTTAAATTCATAACACACTAGACATAGAATTTCAGAATAAATTCGGCCAGTGTGAAATAATAATTTGAAATCGACAAAATTGTTGAGAATCATTGTTAAATATGCATTACCAACCAATATGTGAGTTGCCAATATTTTTCTCTTTTTTTGTCTTTTTATTTTTACCTGCCTCACTCTATCTGCCTCCACTGGGAATAAAACACAGACTGTGTGTCGCTAAAGCTGTAGCAGATCAATCTTCAAATGCTCGTCCTGGATTCTATGACACATACACACACTTTTTTTTTTTTTTAAGTTAAGCCACCTCTGAATTTTGGGAAAGCATATCCATCACTTTCACAGAGAAAGACAGAGAGAGAGAGAGAGAGAGAGAGAGAGAGAGAGAATACACATTATTGCAAAGAGACACAGCTGGAGGGAGAGAGAGACTGAGAGATGGCTGATTCTCCCATAAAGAAACTCTCTGTTTGTTTCTGTCTCTTGGTTTTTATCTCTTTCTGGTGGTCCTGAAAGCTTTTATCTCACAGACAGAGCGAAGCCACAGTTTCCTGCGTGCCTCTCTATCAGGAAATGAAGCTCACATTTCTATGGATGTGAATATGGACTTCTTAATGGAACTCACTGGCATCTACACTAGCTTGTCTTATAATCTCCATAACCTCAGGTATGGCATTTATTCTCAGAAAGAGGCAGACAAAGAGAGATGGCAGCATTTTAAGTAATCCCTCCCCAGTTTAGGCTGCATTCCTATAATGACCTTATTCCAAAAAAGTTCCAAAAAAATATGTAGGTTTCCTCATTCATGGTAAAGACTAATTATTTCTATTATGTCCATCCTTTGGCTCAGTTGAGCAGTACTTGATTACTATCCTTCTTCTTTTAAAAAAAAAAAAAATCCCAAGCCAACATCTTTTAGTCACACCATAATGCCTTTTTAGGGATAATAAGGCTTCGCTTTTTTTCCTTTCCATTTTCATTTTCATTTTGCAGATAGTAGTACATGTAGATAAAGTGCTATCAGAGCTGGTCAAATCAGAAATTTATTAGCAATTAATGGTGTAATTCATGGTGCCTCTCAAGGTTATGTGCCCCTGTGTAAGTTTGAGTTCCTCTATATTAGACTTTTGTCTAATATTTGTCTGCCCATATGGGAGATGACTTACTATAGAAATTCATTTAAGAGTCTATCCCTGCAATTGTGCTTGCTCAGCCCACCTCATGATAGCAAGATTGAGTCACAGCAGAGTGTAAGAGAAGTCATTCAACCCTCAGCAAACAACACACAAAATACAAGAGCTATTCAGTATCGTGTTACAAGGGATGAGATGGGACCTACCTTGAGATCTGCCATCACAACAGTGGATCAATTTGGCTGCCAATTGTTGGTTTAACATTTATGCAAAAGAGAAGCAATGCAGCACAGCAACTATCGACAGGAGTGAGGGATGATGATACACTTCTTTTGTCCTGTAGTGTAAAACATCTTTGTTTTTAGACACAGCTCCTGAACTATATATACAGTATGGGTGATACTCACAGTTCTGGCTCCATGCATGAAGAGGTTGATGTGCCCAAATAGAAACGTGCTACAAAAGATGCTGATCACAAAGATCAAATGTTTTCACCTCATTCTGCCACTAGTAGACAGTGATGGATTACAAATAAGTTTATAATTTATACACAATTCCCATATTTTAGCATTTTATTTTAGTCAAAATGGGCATTAATGCGCAGAAATCTGACTTGTAGATTTTCATTAATTCTGTAAGTAGCTATGTAGTTGGTGCAGTCATATCACACTAGCCAGGCACTAACAGAGAAAACATTGCAACTGGCAGAAACTCAAGACTGGAATACCAAATACCGACCAATATAGATGGATCGGGATGGTGTGCTTGCTCAACAATTCCCTGCTGAGTACTTCTGGCTGTGCCGTCCCCCTCTTCACTGACTAAGCTTTCAGGTGAAACAATATCTCTGTGGGTCTAGAATTCCTAGAATGACACTGCTAGTGACCAAGGTTGTCTATCCTCATATCTAAAAATAGATAATGTTCCAAAACTTTCATCAATCCAACCAGATTCCAATAGGGCAACCTTACACCATTATAATCCTTAGGCAGGTGGTATGGGATTGGTCGTGCAATGACCAATTTCTCCAAATTGGAGACTGAATTTTGGTGACCTAACCCATTTTGTCCATCCAGCAACCAGTAATGAATGAAATTTGTCAGGTTCAGGTTTGTCAGAATGCCTGGAGGCAAGTGCTTAAAGGGACAACTGTGAATACTTCTGGACTGGTGGAGCCCCCTGAATTCCTCAGGCCACTTAATCTGATGGCTTTTGTCTGGCGCTGCAATAGTCCCTCTGGGACGTTTCACCTCCCTACTGCCTTCACTAGATGCTAGAGTCATAGTTTGAAAGCTCCCACTGCGCCAGTAGGGGATTCGAATACCTGGCTGACCAGAATGAGGTACAGCCCTGAGGAAGTTTGTAAATGAGTCCAGCCTTATTCTGTAATCTTTTCGGATACAGCATTTACACCATGAGCACCTTGACCATTTCAGGCCATCTGGAGTTACTCAAGTCTGAGTAACACCCCCTAAGGGGGGTGTTCTGTGATACTACTCATGCCTGCCATTGGGCATGTTGGGTCCAAAGAGGAAAATTTCAAGCTCAATATCTATATCTACCATTATAACCCAGAATACTTAAAGTCTGTCTTCTCCCTGTCAGAAAGATTTGCATCACGTTGTCACTGTTATAGGCTTTTATCCAGTGTTTTGTTTTGTATTTTGTATTTTGTATTCCTCTCCCCAGACAGAGCATTTTGTTCAATAAACTCTTTTACCCCTTACTTCATCTCTGCAGTTATTCTCGCTCAGGCTGGCTCCTTATGACAATTTGAGTGCCAAGAACATAGACCCACATCACAGCGGGATATTTAAAAAATCAAGGTTACTGCAAATGCGAAAAAAAAAATAGATTTCTAAAAATAAAAAACAAACAAACAAAAAAGCCCCCACAACTCAATGTTTTTATACTACACCAACAAAAGCAGGTTTAGTTCCAAAGAATATTTTAGTGAGCCATATTCAGAAAAGGATTCTTAGTTATTTATAAAGTACAGCGCATAAACATTGCGCTCAATACATTTGTTGTTTATTCAGTACTGTAAATAATACTGACAGCAACTTGAACTTTTCCTTGTTAAAGAATATGAGCCGCATGTAAAACCTCAGTGATCTGTCACGTTTTGATCTTTTAAGGTAAGTGTTTGTGAAAAGGTTCAGTTTAAGCGTTCCTCTCAGTGCTCTCTCTCTATAACAGGAGAAAGAAACGGTTTTATTACTGTCATCGTGGATAATAAATATCAATCTCAGGCTTTATTTGCTGTAGCAGCAGCAATAGCAAAGCAGGAAATTAGGATCCTTTTAAAAAAAAAAAAAAAAACAACCAAACCCTGTGTTTATTGGATTTAGTTACAGAAAAGAAAATATAAATAGTAGGCTAGATAACTGTAGTGTAACATGCTCTAAGACATTTTTTTCAATTAGTCAGATCTTAAAATACTGAATTTGATTGCTTTTTCAGATTCAGCACAATCTGAACTGAGATATTTGACTCAGATCGTAAACGCTCATATACTATAATCACAGATATCAGTATTTTAATTAAAAGCAAATACATATTTGATGAAAAATGAAACAAAAAAACCAAAACACGTGACTGAAGCAATATTTTGACCTACAAAATTGAAGAGTATAATCCAATTAATGCCACTTCTAACCATTTAACTGTGTTAGTTATGTTCATTTATGTTCTGGGCCCTTCAAACCCAGAATTTTTTTTATTTTATTATTATTATTATTCTTTTTATAAAACAGCAGCTCTGACAGTCTCAGGTTTATTTTCATGCACTTATTGTTTCTGTTATTCAACAAAGAAAAACATGTAATTATTGATACGGTGAAGTTTTCTCTAAGGAGATATTTGCTTAACGTTTATGGAAGGAGTCTCCAGTGCCAGCGCTTTGTACCAGTCAGAGGTAAAGCTGTAGCTTTTAGGGTTTCACAACAGAGGCGTTTGCACTTCGCAGTTCTAGGTAAGGTAACAGTCTATGGTGTGTCCACTTTAAAATCAAATACCGATTGCTGAATATGTTTCATGTCAGCTTGGCATGATTAGCATGCTAGCATGAAATGCGCATTATAGCAAGACCAAGTTTAAGCAAACATTTATCTTCTGTTCAAGCACATAAGAGTATATAGTAACCCTAGCGATTTTTCTAGCTAACACTTTCTATTATTTTGATATTGGCAACTTATTAATATTAATCAGCACAGATAACAGCACACACACACACACACACACACCCTTTTGATGTAACCTACAAGGAAAAGGTTTGATTTTATTATTATATGTGAAAGTCGATGACAGCAGCATGAGAGCGTTTTAGTTAGACTGTGCTTTGAAAGCACAGTCGCATCATCATCTGTGTGTCTTTGCATCTTTTATTCATGCTTTATTCGAACCCTTTGCAAGCACTGAAGCAGAAGCTGAATTTAGAGTGTGAAAAGAGAATTTTTTAACTACAGACCGCATGCTGAGTCCTCGCTTGCCTTATAAATAAGGCAACTGCCTTTAATTAGTTGCCGCCAATCGGCAGGGTTCTGGGGGTCTGAGAAGACGAGGACTTTAGGAAACATCTTGTTCAAAGGTTTACTCAAAGTCAGAAAAGTGCTTATATATATATAAAACCAAATATATATCAAGGAAAGCAGAAAGTTTACTGCAGGCTATGGAGCAGCACTTAATGTTTTTTTTTTTTCTTTTTTCTTTTTTTTTCTTTTGGAAATGCGAAAAAAAATAAATTGAACGTTTAAGTGTGTGAAACGGCTCGAGGAAAAACTAGTGAGATATGCGGGAATGACACGAAGTCTGATGCCACTTCCTTCTAAATAATGTATTATTTCGTTAACTTTGAAAGAAAGTGAGTAAAGAATAAAACACCCCATGTGTGATGAAGTGGAATTACTGTTACCAACTTGAACTTGAGTATATATATATATATATATATATATATATATATATATATATATATATACAGTATATAGCTATAATATAACAATAATGCCACCAAAAAACATTTGGCTGTTCCTATGGTAACCATTGACAGCTGGTATGAATGCATGTAAAAATAAAAACAAAATAATATGAAGAGGTGAGGCTGATCTCTTTCTAGCCCAGACTGTAGATTCATGCATCCTATCAGTTGGATTTAATGTTGTTGAACATCCGAGAGAAGTTAGGTCCTGTTCTTGTTGCAATAAATAGTCATTCTCTCACCAGCCTCTCTCTCTCTCTCTCTCTCTCTCTCTCTCTCTCTCTCTCAAAATACGCAGTCTGTCATTTTACATTAAACCAGAAAGTGTAAAGTCCTGAAGACTTTCCCATGCTGGGAAACTTTGCAAAGCACCAAGACTTACAACAAAGACTCTTTCCATAAATGTTAAAACAAATGTTTCATACCAAAAGCATCACCACATCACTGATTATACATTTTGCTTTGTTAAACAACAATACATTTTTTATATGTTTATTATAAGTCTTAGATTATGCACTGCATCTGCTTTATAAGTCCATGTGCATGAGCTGTTATTATAGAAATAATAACGTATTAGAATGAGCACATTAATGTAAACCTATTGTTCATGGTACAGCTGGAACAACTGCCCAAGCTGTATAGTTATACAAATATAATGCACACCTCCCGACCAATCAGATTCGAGAATCCAACTGCGCTGTGGTACAAATCACAATATCACAATATCGCCGTATTTAATTGAAACGTTCAGAGTATTGAAGTTTGGGCTGCAAAGTGGTTTTGGAGAGAAAAAAAATAAAATGCTAACATTGGTCATATGAGGTCGAAGGAGGAAATGCTTTTGGCAGCACATTTTGTCAGGTTTTCTCATACACAAATTCAACATTCACATAAAGACAGGTGGGTGGAAGTGAAAGTGTGTGTGAGATCGTTTATCCTGTGTCACTGAGGGCACTTTAATCAGACCAAGAGTTATGTGAGTATTCAGAGTGTCCGTGAAGGAAGCAGTGAATCCAAGTCCCTGTTAAGTACCTTCCTGCATCTCATGTCTTTAATAATGCCATAAAAGGAGCTTAACAATCGAGTGGCCTTGAACACCTGATGAATCGCTTCTGCCTCTTTATTTCGAATTTACGTCATTTTTTAGTTTTTGTGAAGAAAAAAATTCAACCAAGATAAATCATGTCAGAACTTGGTCCCACCCTCAGTGTGAAATTACATACATTACATATATAAAAAATTAAGCGAAAAACAATCAGAAACATTTTTCGTGAAAAATAGGAAAAATAAAAAAGATATAAAAAAGAATAACCTTGTTGCATAAGTATGCACACCCTTTTATAATTGGGGATGTGTTCAGAATGAACCAATCACATTCAACCTCATGTTCAAAAGTAATTATCATACAGCTGTCTTCGTTGAAATTCTTCTGATTAACTCCAAAAAAAAGATCAGATGTTTCTGTAGGATTTTCTTGAGACCTTCTTGGTTTCATCTGACTGCTGAAGTCATGGTTCGCAAAGAGCTGACAAAGCCTGTACAGGGTCTCATTGTTGAAAGATATTTATCAGGAGACGGGTACAAGAAAATTCCCAAAACATTAGATGTACCACAGAACACCATGAAGGCCATCATCAACAAGTGGAGAAAATGGAGCACCACAGTGACATCACCAAGAACAGGACATCCTTCCAAAATTTACAAAAGGACAGGATAAAAACTTACCAGGGAGGCTGCCAAGAGACCTACAGCCATATTAAAGGAGCTGCAGGAATATCTGTCAAGTACTGATTATTCTTTTTTTTTTCTCTCTCTCTCTTTTTTAAACCAACTGTTTATTGAACTGTTTGTTCTTTTTCAATGAATAATCCATTTTTGATTTTATTCAAATTTTCACTTAACTGTCAGTTGATTTAAAAACTGTCCATTCCTTACTGAAGTACTCTTTTTTTTTTTAAATTAAATATCCATTTGTTTTCAAACAAACTCTCCAGTGTTTAACAGAACTATTACATTTTTTTTTTTTTTTGTTCATGTAATGTCTTACTTCACCACACCGATGGACAAGAAGATAATTTAGATAAAAGAAACAGTCAGAATAACCTTTAAGCTTTACCTTTAGGACTTAAACCTGAACATTTCCATCATGAATCTTTTCTTCTTTTTCGCGGAGGTCAGCGGCTCAGCTGAACTGCAGTGGTAAAGAAAAAAAAGACTGAAAGTAAAGTTTTTGACCCTGCACTGTTTAATAGAGGTGACTGTGGCTCTCAGGCGTTCGTCCTTGAAGTGTTTGATGAACAAACATAACAGAGAGAAGGAAAACATGTTTCTCTTTTCACCTTCAGAGGCAGAAGAATCCTGATGTACCAGGCAAAAAAAAAATAAAAATGACGGATGTTGGTTTACTATTTACTGATTAATACTGTAAACAGTTTGATTCTTCGAAACTTAGATTATGTATATATGTACTATATTTATTTTTGTATTGTTTTTTTATATATATTTCATTTTCTATGATTTGTTTTAGATTCATAAATTCACAAAGAAAAATATTATTTCATATTTTAATATAAATATTTACATTTGCATAACAGGCTGGACACATTTTTGTGTGGACAAAATCGAGTAATGTTGTTAAAAATTGTATGTTGTTATTCTTCTTCTAAAGAAATTCTATAGAGCAAAGATGCCTTCAAATATAATGAAATTAATATAAAATTAATTAATATAAAAATTTGATCAAATTTGTATTTGTGTTTAAAAACACAAAATACACCTATTTTCTTTTCTTTTTTTCCCTTTTTTTTTTTTGGAAACTACCTGGTAGGTTGTACAGGCTTGTTGGAAACATTCACAAACTTTAAAATATGCAACAATTTCTATGTAATGTTGCATTTTTTTCAATAATATTTTTTCAATAATATTTTGATTAAATTACATTCAATGATTTTTGTAAAATTTTACCAGAATAATTTTTTTTTTTTAAAAAGCAGACATCTATTTGAAAATATGATGTCAGTTCCGGGATATGATGTCACTGAATGACAGACGTAACAGGTTGGACATGCTAAAAACAGTGATTATTGTTTAAGTCAATGCAAATATGGAAAATATTTAAAAGTTCAGGAAACCTTTCAAAGGATTTTTATGATTATACTTATTCTTGTAATTTTCATGGAAAATTGTTTTAGGCAGATGATCACAAATACCGTAAGCTTTACTGGGGACACTAATAAGGAAATAAGGAAAATGTGCTGTACTTGTTCACAAACTCGGCCCTCCCCAATCTAATCTCGTCTCACAGGTGCTACACTGGATGCCAAGCCTAAATTCTCCTTATAACACTATTACAGAAAACAAGAAAAGTCGAGGACTAAGTTATTTAAATACCCGATGCTTGCTTCGGCATGAAAAATTGATTCGGTTTGAACTTATTAGCATCTCTAATAGCCCCTGATATTGTGGTGCTAACAGAATGCTCAGAGAGAGATGATGTGAGGGATTCTGAGGTGGCCTTAGACGATTATGATTATAACCTGACAGAAAAGCACGAGTAGGCGGTGGAACCATTTCCACTCTGTCATGTTTTGCTGCTACACTTCTTAACGCTGCTACTGAAGAAAAATGTTTTGATCTATCAGCTTTGAAAAGGGAACGCAGGGCAAAACTGTTAGAGTTGTGGTGGAGATCTACAGGCCTGCCTCAGCTCATTAGAATTTGACGCTTTACTGCGTCAATCTAAATTCGCTTGTCACTGAAATCGCGATTCCGTGTCGCATATGTACTTACCTGCCTCTTGCTAGTGTGAACTCAGGTTAAATCCCCAATAAGATACAATTGAATGGGTCTAATTATATCCAGTAAATGATAGTTGGGGGAATTTTTTTTTTTTTTTTAAATATAATGCATCCAGATCCTATTCTATTGGGCCTAAAGTGGGAGTACACACTGGACAAGTGGCCCATCCATCACCATTTTTTTAAAAGGTGGGAAGAAACTGGAGAACCTTGACGAAACCCACACAGACACAAGGAGAACATTGGAAAACTTGTACAGACAGTAACCAGATCTCAGGATCAAAGCTTGTACCCTGGGAGCTGTGAAAGAACAACACTCTGCTGAAATTTCATCTCTGCTTAAGGCAAAGGACTTGTGCTAAGCAGACTGATCACTGGATTACTGTTGTGTTGCTCAGAAACAAATGTAGGGCTTGTACACTTCATACATCACACTTGTCATCAGTGAAGTGATTCTGAGTAACCCCAAATAAAGATCTTTTTTTTTTTCTTTAGGTTTTTTTTTTTTTATATCATCTGACTGCTAAAGCCATGGTCCTTTTGTTGAAAGGTATCGATCAGGAGAGGGATACAAAAGGATTTCCAGAACATTAGATGTACCATGGAACAAGGTGAGGGCCATCATTAAGAGGTAGAGAAAATGGTCCACCACAGTGACATTACCAAGAAAAGGATGTCCCTCAAAAACAGACAAAAGGACAATATTAAAAAAAAAAAACTTATCAGGGAGGCTGACAAGAGACCTTAAAAGACATTAAACATTAAAGGAGCTGTAGGAAAATCTGGCAAATACTGCTCACTCCTTGCATGTGACAACAATCTCTCATACTCTTCAGGTCCGGGCTACGTAGTAGAGTGGCTAGAGGGAAGGCCTTTCTCATTAAAAAAACATTCAAACCCACCTAAATCACCCCAAACCATGTGGCAAAATGTGTTATAGTCTGATAAGACCCTAGTATAAAATTTTGGGCATACTTCTAAAAGGTACGTTTGGCGCAAAAAAACAAGACAGCTTATCACCCAAAGAACACTATACGCACAATGAAGAGTGGTGGTGGCAGCATCATGCTGTGAGGCAGCTTCTCTTCAGCTGGGGCTCATCAGAGGGAATCATGGATCACTCCAAATACCAAGCACAAAAAAAGCACAAATCCATATCAACAAAGGAACGGCTTCAGAAGAAGAAGATGAATGTTTTGGAATGGCGCAGTCACAGACCAGATCTAAATCCTATCAAAAACCTGTGGAGTGACTTGAAGAGGGCTGTGCACAGTGTGCCAATCAAGATGTGCTAAGTTCCATATTAACAGTTTATTTTAACATCTAAAATTAACCTTTTTTTTTGTTGTATACAGTTGCATGTCATATAAACAGTCTAACAGGGGTTAACAGTCTTAACTTGGCATTAAACCACACACAGTGCACTGATGGTGTACTTCTTGAGCTCAAATGTTAAAAGTTTAGTAAAGAATTTATTTACTTCCTAACCTTAACTTCGCCCCCACTGTTACTTTCTTGTTTTATAATCCTTCCAGTTTTTACCTTATTCACTTTGGAACAAGCTAAATAAATGGGTTTAACCTCAGCAGATCAAGTGGGTGTGCTTCTGAAGAGCATTAACATCTCTAACCTTCCTGAAAGCCCTGTGGTGTTAAAGTCAAGCTAGAAATCAGTCAGATTTACTCACAGTGTGTATGTGTGTGCGTGTGTGTGTGTGTGATATCACCTTTACTATTATGCTCTAATGCTAATTAACACTCATTAACCTTATTAATAAAATTTGAAATACATCACTCACATGGCTCACCAAGCACATTTCATTCATTAACAGCTCTGAGTGAGAGTACCAAGTATTTTAGGTCTTGCTGTGGGCTTGAATGGTGTTCCTGTTCCTCGGGATGATGTGCGCTTGGCCTTTTCCTTTGTCATTAGCAGAACGAGGTGTCTGGCCACATGCAGACAGAAACTTGTTAACTGTGAAGTTCAGGACTACAGAAAAGTGGTCTGGGGAAGTTCAAGCCTCACCTGACTGCTACATGCTGACAATAAGCTTAGCAGCATTTATTATTAATTAGGGGTTAGTGTAATGTTAAGGGCACACATGCAATCTTGTAGTATGTTTTTTGTGGTTAATGCATATACATGGAGGTCCATTCAGTGTAAAGAAAATCCTAACTATGAATATGATAGGACTGGGATAAGGCAGTACCCCTGCCCTGATGACTATGCATATTTATTAGTCATAAAAGGAGAAAATGGCATGATTCCCAAAAGAAAAGACACCCGCATATACAGTCCAGGCGGAACACAATTATCAAGTATTTACAGAGTCTGATATCTCTAACTATACACAACATAGCTGACTTTTTTTTTTTTTTTTTAGTCTGTCAAGCTTATATACACAACTCACAAAGCTAGCATAAAGCTGCAGGATACAAAATTCTAGAGCTGACATGCACTATATTGCCAAAAGTTTTGGGACACCCCTCCAAATCATTGAATTCAGGTGTTCCAATCACTTCCATGGCCACAGGTGTATAAAATCAAGCACCTAGGCATGCAAACATTTGTGAAAGAATGGGTCGCTCTCAGGAGCTCAGTGAGTTCAAGCGTGGTAGCGTGATAGGTTGCCACCTGTGCAATAAGTCCATTTGTGAAATTTCCTCACTACTAAATATTCCACAGTCAACTGTTAGTGGTATTATAACAAAGTGGAAGCAATTGGGAACAA
>CM074941.1:2624120-2634275 GCA_037576815.1 Pangasius larnaudii | reverse complement strand
AAGAATGGGATGTCATTAAAGTTCATGTGCATGTAAAGGCAGACGTCCCAAAACTTTTGGCAATATAGTGTATATAGCGGATATAAAAAAGTCTACCCACCCCGGTTAAAACTGCAGGTTTTTATTAAAAAACATTATAAGAAGCAAGAAATGAAGACAAATAATGTCATATCTTTTTCCACCTGTGATATAGCAACCAACAAAATTCAAGTGAAAAACAAACAGAAATGTTTTAAGGGAGAAAAAAAACAATAAGCTGCACACCCATTAGCTAATGCACCTTTTGCTTGTAATACAGCACTCAGTCTTTTTGCGTAAGAGTCTGCCAACTTAGCATATCTTGATTTGGCCATTCTTTACTAAAATAAATAAATTTTAAAAAATGCCCCAGATATCAAATTCAGTATCAAATTGCTCAAACATGCCACCATTTGATATTCTTCAAATGACGTTCTATGGCGTTATTATTGATTTGCCAATCCCCACGTTGGATCTGGTTCTCCTCTGGGAAATCCTAAACACATAGTAGAGAGAGGCGCAAAAGTGCTAATTTTCCATAAAACTCATGGGAATAACAAAAAATACAGCACCGACCAAAAATTCTCACAAGGGTAACCAGGTCCCCCGGCATGAGCACTGACTCTGAGCCAACAGTTTAGAACCAAGAAGCAGGTATATAAGTGGTTCCTTCTGTTTCATGAATTAGGTCATAGAGTTTGATGAAGAGATCAATGAATCCATCAAATATAAGGTTCTTGTCTCTATACACCAGTTAGGCTTTAATTCCTTCCAATATCCTTGGCATCAAAAGGATTATCAAATGCTGCTCTGAAAAGGGAAACCTGTTCTTCTGGGCAGTATGGTTTTCTCTATTTTTGGAGGAGAACTGAAATAGGAAGTATGAAGCCATTTGTTTCAAGAGCTATCGAGCCAACCTTTCATGGTTAATCAAGCCTCATGGGAATAGTTTTGGGTAATTGTTGTGGTCACAAGGCTTGTAGGTGCAGTAGTTTGACTAAACGTGATGGGCATCATTGCAGAACCCGAAAGACATTGTAGTAGATTCATCTTATTCATGGTGGATCCTGGGGGAGGGAGTTTGTTTTGTTTCGCGTCAAGCCAATGCCCTTGATGTGTAACCTTGAATAGAGGTTTGCAGCTCGTGTAGTAGCGAGGTCTTCTGTAACAGATGGACACAAGTTCTCTATGTTAATTAACAGTCCGAGCGAAATACACAAGGGGGTCAGGAGGTCTGACTGCCGTCCCTCACGTTTCCAGACAGCTTTTAGCTGAGTGTTGAATACTTCAGTGGATAATCTCAGCTGGATACTGGCGATGTAATTATGTGCTCATCCCAGGACTCTTATTCACGATCAGCTCATATCAGACATCCTTCCACACATGTACGGATATGGATGTTTTTCAAAAACATAGTTTTCTGAAAGAAATTGAATTGAAATGCACATATGAGAAGAAAACATAGCTTCATGTTCCCAATGTATTAATCATTTGATGGGCCATAATTAAGACTTAATAACTACATTAATGATTTATTAATAAGTGTTGCTGAATTTCTTAGATGGTTCATCTTTATTTCTTAAACAACATTATGCAGTGTGATGTAGTGCGTGTCAGGAAATGTGACTCCTCACAGTCCATCAGGAGAGAATATAATGAGGGCTGAAGGTGATCTCTCTATCACACACACACACACACACACACACACACACACACACACACACAGACATACACACACAAAAGCTTTAATTAACGCCACCGCTGGTAAATGAAGCCGTGTCCATTTTCTCTGATCAATGCTTACGCCACCGCTAATGACCTGCTGCCGCCATTTAGGACTCGCACACACCTTTTACACACTCACCAGCTAAACAAGACTTACACACTGATCAGTTTAGCACACTGATTAGAACACATTTGAAAGAAAATAAGATTTTAGAAAATAAGACTCTTGTGTTGTTAAAAGAAAATACCGATACCAGTCCAAAGTTGATTATTTTCCTAGAACAGCACATCCTTCAATGTTTTATTCCTCTAATACCACAGTAACGTACCAACAATTACATTTTTTATATATCCACAAGTGAAAAACGTCACAACATATCATAGGTTGAAATGTTTATACCCATATTTAATGTTGTGGAACATCTACAAAAAAAAAAAAAGTTCCTATTCTCATTAATATTTATAACAAAAAGTCGTTTCCTCACCAGCCTCGCTTTTTGTTTTCTCTTGAAGATATTAAGTTTAAAAAAAAAACACAGCTTTTCATATTACAGCGAACTGGAAAGCATAAACTCCTCTGTCCTGAAGACTTTCCCAGGTCAGAAAACTTACAGCTTTACTTCTGACACTGGAGACTCCTTCCTTTAATGTTAAATAAATGTCTCTTTATAGAAACCTTCACCGATTCAATGATTATAATGATCATTTTTTTTGTGTCTATGTGAATGAGCTGTTACTATAGAAACGATAAAGTATTGAAAAAACATCAACACCTTCTAACAGTCCACACAGTGGGATAATATCAAATTTTTTTCAAGCATAATTATGACAAAACTTTTTTGTTTGGGGATATTTTAAAGAAACTCACTTTATCATAACTAAGATAAGATTAAATATTATCTTATCTTAGTCATTTCTAACATTTTCTAAGCCAAGTGACAAAATAACACATTTTTTCCACTCGTTGAAGCTTCACTTGCTTAAAGTCCACATTAAAATACACAGCACCTAGTGTGGAACCCTGGGGAACACAGTTCATGATTCTTTACAAGTGAAGGACAGTTTCTCATCTGTCTGCGACTGTGGGGGAAAAAATGGTGCTTTTAACTAAAAATAAAAGCTCAGGAAGTTAAATAAAGGGTGTGATCTGCCGTGGGTGTTGTCATGGTTACATGGATGTTAGGGACACGGGTTTGTCACGTTCCAGCTCACAGCTGGTTGCTCTTAATGATTATCTCACACGAGGGAGAACCAGCAGCTTTGGAAATTAAATAAGATTCCTAAATAATTATGAAGACATACTATTCATAAACAATATTGATAGATAGCTGCTGCATTATGATAATGATGATGATGATGATGGAGGAGCAGTTTCTACTGTATTTGAACAATGTTGACCTCAAACTGGGGGAAAATGATTGGTCCATTCAGTCATCAGTATTTTAGAGAAGGAAATGACCACAGTGTGCTGAAGTACACCTCGTCACATCCACTCTAAAATTGTCCCTGGCCATTTTGTCTCTCATTTTCTTTTGGTTATTGTTTCCTGTATGTCTTAACCCTTGTTCCTGGGTTCCTAGTTTTCATATTTAGCTACAGTTTCCTGTTCTTTTTGTTCCTCCCTCTCTCCCTCTCTCTCTCTCTCTGTCTCTCTCTGTTTATTGGTTTTCACTGTTACTTGTTTCCCAAATGAACAAAATGCAGATTCTATGCCCTGGCATCTGGCAACTCACTCTTGCCTTCCAGTGTTATCAATGATCCATTGCTGTTGAATTCTGGATTCTGATTGGTCAGAAGCTGTTGATTAATTTTCTATAACAGCAGCGCTGATAATAGTGCAGCTGCAAATCACAGCTTTGTTTTACATGAATGCCTTCAGTTTAATAAATTATTGTTTCTATAGTAACAACGTACAGTACACAGAGATTTGATTGATCGAGATTTGGTTGAAATTTTCCACGAGGAGATGTATGTTTGTTTAGCATTTTTCGGAAGGAGTCACCAGTGTAAGTGCTTTGTAATGGTCAGAAGTAAAGCTGTGACTTTAAGTTGTCTGACATCGTCTGTAACACAACAAGCTGAGAGAGAAAAGACAGGAAAAAAGAGTCTGGTGAGAGAATGATTGGTTATAGCTGCTATAACATAACTGATAACAGGAACTAACTTGTTCCATGGATGTTCAACAACAGTGTAAACATAAATATGTGACTATAAACAGATAAAAAAGTATCAGATGTTGTTCTTTAACAAAAAAAAAATGGAATAGCTGGCAAATTGCTGGGGTAATAAAAGGAATAATAAAATAAAAACTCCAGAGTGTGTTGTTATGGGAAAATAAATGGGATGGTAACAGCAACTCCAATTCATCACACTTTCCCATTGTTGATTATTTTCCTATAACAGTTTTATTTCTTATATATGAGATGTTTTATTTCTTATATATGAGATATTCACATTTAGTCGAAATGTGATCATGATGATGATCAACAACTAAATTATTTTAATATAATAATTACGAAAATTATTAAGAAAATTGAATTGATGGCAGAGAGAACAATTGTTCATTTTGGATATGTTTCAGATTTAACTTTTTTTTTTGGTCAATAAAGTTTGACAGTAAGCTTGAATTTGGCTTATTTTGTACTCCCGTGATTCGCTGACATCTCTATGAGACTTATAGCTTTGTACATGAGCAGGCAAGTAGCAACAGTCTGAAAAGAGTTGCTTTTATTTCCACTAAAGAAGGTGTTATGTTAGTCCAGTGTTAGTCAAACGAGCACTAATTAGTTTCTCGGCATGCTAATGTCTGAGAATGCTGTCAAAACATAACGTCCCCAAGGTGCAGTAAAGCTGATTGGAAAGTATATTTACAGCAAAAGAAAGAAGTCCTTCTTAGCATACAACTGTGTGTAACTGTCGCTGTGTAACTTGCTGATTAATGCTGACACTGAGAAATTGCTTGTATAAGACAAGCATTCAGTATTAAAGTGAATCATCAGAAGAAACGCAAGAGATTTTCCTATGTCACATATAACACAAGTCTTATTTTATATACATTAGTTACTTTCGAATATAAGTGTTACAGTGAACAGTAACAGTAAAACTGATAAGATTGAAAATTAATAACTGCTCCCTTATGGTATCACAGTCAGGGGTCAGTGGCAGGTGTGTGTGTGTGTGTGAGTGAAAGGTCTACTGTATAATAGCAGCTCTGATAATTGTGCAACGTGTGGCACTTTTTTGTTTCTAGTCCTGGCTCCATCCCTGTCCTGTCATTGCTTTGTTATCCTACTGTGTTCACCTGTTCTGTGTTAAGTCCTGGATTAGTTTGTCTATATATACCTGGTGTTGTCTTAGTATCTTTGCGAAGTCTTGCCATGGAATTCTGAGCATTGGTCTTTCGATTTCTCATGCTTGTATTTTTCTTGTTTATTATGGATTTTCCTAAGATAACTTTGCCTGCTTGTTTTTTGACCACATTAACGATGATTTTTGGATTTGCCCAAATTAAGCTCTCATTACAATATTCATTAATTTATATAGTAACGAATTAAACAGGGACATGTATGACAGACACTCCACATAAAGAAACATATTGTATATTTATTGATATGGTTAAGTTTTTTGTAAGGAGATGGTTATTCTTTGTAACGGACAGAGTTAAAGCTTTAACTTTGAGTTTTCTGACATCTTCAGGACAGAGGCGTTTACAGCGTTACAGTTTCTTGGTAATGTGATAATCAGTGTTTCTTTTTCCTTCATTAACTTCAAGACAGAGAAAAAAGTAAGAGTTTTTATAGCTGTTAAGTGTTAAAATGAGATAACTTGTTTCAGGAAAATAATCAGCTTCAGGGTGATTACAGTAACTCTGCCTCACCACACCTGTTGCTAATCATTTTCCTAATAGCAAATAAATTCATAACCATAATCTCTAAATCCAACATTCTCATAATTCCAACATTCATGTATGCGCATCTCAATATTCAGTATTCCAGAAGTGTAACACACACACTCCAAACCTGTCATTAAGCCCATCTGCTCATCGTCAATGTGAATGTGCAGCTTAATAACATTTCATTAGGATACTGACACTGCTCAACTCCGATCGAGTGCATGTGTGTGTGCGTGTGTGTGTGCGTGTGTGTGTGTGTGTGTGTGTGTGTGGTATAAAGCAGACACGGTACAGCTTTGTGTCATCCTGCAGGAAGGTTACATGACAAAATTGTGTTTTTCTGCCCTCTGAAGAGAAAAGAGAGAGACAGAGAGAAAGAAAGTGTGTGTGTGTGTGTGTGTGTGTGTGTGTGTGTGTGTGTGTGTGTAGGTCACATTCAGTCAGAAGGTCACTGTTAACTTTAATTTGCTAATCGATGTCTTAAGGCAGATTACTTTTTTATTTTTGTGGAACCGAGCACAACAGCAATGGTGGTAATTAAAAAAAGACACAGGAAGAAGTGTGAATAAATAAAGACGTGAGGTTGGAGCTGATTTCTTTCCCTCCCCAGCTGTAGATTCCTGCAGCCTATCAGTGACAGTCGTGTCAATACATCTTCATAAACTATATTCTAAATAAACACAAAATAAAACAATGACCCCCCCCCCCTCCCTGCTCACATAGGCTTGATAGACTAGGCCTACATTACCCATAATTCTTCAGGATAGCATAAAATGGGGCAGAGAAAGAAAACTCTTGGTGTCTTGTCTTCAGACTAATGTGCACTTTAGACTAGAAAAAATAACCACAATCAATTTCAAGCAAACAAACAAAGGAAAACAAACATTTATACAAATAATATAAGCCAAACAATCACAGAACATATAAACACTAAGGGTAACTTATGACCTCGTCACAATATATATAATCAGCCATAGCATAAAAACCACCTGCCTAATATTGTGTAGGTCCCCCTTGTGCCACCAGAGCAGCTCTGACCCATCGAGGCTCTGACTCCACGAGATCTCTGAAGGTGTGCTGTGGTACCTGCCACTGGACAGGCTACCCGTTGCTCCCCACACGCATCACGGAGCCTTGGGCGCCAATGACCCTATCGCCGGTTCAACGGTTGTCCTTAATTGGACCACCTTTAGTAGGTACTAACCACTGAATACTGGGAACACCCCCACAAGACCTGCCGTTTTTGGAGATGCTCTGATCCAGTCATCTAGCCATCACAATTTGGCAATTGTTAAAATCAGTTAGATCTTCACACTTGCCCATTTTTCCTGCTTCCAACACATCAACTTTGAGAACTGACTGTTCATCCCACCCCATGACAGGTGCCACTGTAACGAGATAATCGATGTTATTCACTTCACCCTACAGTGGTTTTAATGTTATGGCTGATATATATGTTTATGTCATACCCCATTGGGTGTCCTTGCTTCTCTCATGTTCTTGTTTCTCAATATCTAGTTATTTCATGTGTGTTATCCCTAGTATCAAGTTCTTTTGATAATAGATATTTCTTATTAAAAAAACTTTTGTGCACCCTTGTTTCCCATGCTTCTTGAATTTTGAGTAACCACACAATCTGCCCTGGTGTGTGTGTGTGTGTGTGTGTGTGTGTGTGTGTGTGTGTGTGTCTGTGTGTGTACCCACTTCATGTTTATTATGGCATTGATGAGACCTTGTGATATCATGCACTACTACCAAGGGGTGGAAAAAGTAGTGAGAAATTAGAGAAAGTATAGATGTGTTAATTAAAAGTGGAAGTATCCAGGTTTTATTATAATCAACCACACCGATTTGCCTGAACGCATCATTCAATCTCTGTAGGTTTTCTTGTTGTAAGCACAATGCTACATGTAGCATTGTATTGGTATTCGGAAAGAAAACTTTAGTTCATTGTTAGCAAATTATCCAAACTTATCTCACCATGGTTTTGCCTATTAGATGGAGTTCATGTCTTCTACTGAGGAGAAGGAGAGCCCTAATTTTATAAGTCTTTGTTTCCAGCATATTGAAATATTTTAGTGAGGTGGGGCCAGGGTTACGCATCCTCAAGTTCCACACTGTAGCCTGGTGGAATATCATCAAACACAGACGGATAGCTATAGCGCTAACTAACTGCATTGTGAAGCATGATTAGATCATTGCAGTTGATGAATTGGTAGAGTTTTTGATTTTTTTTTTTTTTCTTGATGCATATAGTCAAAGACCTTGGAGATTTGTAATGACTTTGAAATAAAAATAAAAACGTACAGAGTAAAAAAAAAGTATGTTTTTTTCATGAAAATGTAATTAAGTAAGCATACAAGTATTATTGTTCAATTATTCAATTCCAATAACATGTAAAGTATAAAAACCCCTAAATAATACTTTTATGTAACAATGTACAATTGCTCATTTATTTTCCATCCTTGGTTAATATAAGGTTAGATTTTTTGCCCCAGTCTTATGCAATATCATGGCCAGCCATCAATGCTAACATTTATATGGTCTGCATTTGCTGTTTACAGATTTCCATTAGGCTGCTTAGTCATTAAGCTCTTGTGTGTGTGTGTGTGTGTGTGTGTGGTTTTGCTGCAAAGTCTCACAAAAGCATTTGTTTGTTTGTTTATATCATTGCTTCTGACTTTTCGTTGTGTTCCTGTTTTTCTGTCTGGAGCTAGAGTTGCATTATACCTCTGACCTTGATCTTCCTCGCTCTGGTGCGTGTTCCCCGGGTGTGGATTGAGTGCAGCGTCTGATCTCTTTCAGTGCTGGTGAGGAAGTTTGTTCTGGGCTGCTCCTTTGACTCTATTTGTGCTTGTTTGAGGCAACTCGAGGCCGCTCGGCTCTTTGTGCCAGAACGTGCGTGAGCTTATTTTGTGTGCTGCTTTGTGCAATTCTGTGGGTTCGAAGGTGAGGTGTTTAGAGAGGTGGCATTGAGGCTGTGATAATGGTGTGGGCTGTGATCAGGTCACTCTGTGCAGTTCAATCACAGAAACGGTTTTTGAAAGAAACCTGTCTGCTCTTTGTGTTCTTTTTTTTCCCTCTGTGGATTTTTTTTTTTTTATATATATATATATTTCTATATTAATTTTCAGTTGTAAAATGAATTTGGGTATGAGAGATGTGCTAAATAAATTAATTAATTAATAAAATGTATTATTATTATTATTATTAGTTTATTGCATTCCGTATTACATATTGTATTTGAAGATAGTGGGAAATACACAATCTGCATGACACCACACTGCATCACTTCTCACTAGGAGTGGAGTAAGCTGTGTTATTATTGGCTGAGAGCAGTGGGAACATGCTGGAATTCTGAAAACTCCCAGCATGCCGAGCAGCAACCTAAATGTCACTATTGCCCAGTTTGCGTGTGTGCTCATGAGAATGTGTGTATGCGTGTCAGCCAGATGGTCTACACTGTTACTCCAATGTAGATGTGTATGTATGGGTAAAACTGTGTGTGTGTGTGTGTGTGTGTGTGTGTGTGTGTCTTGGCTCTGCTGTCTGACTCTCACCATCTGGAAGGTGCCACTGCAGCAGAAGAAACACAGTGTGTGCCATTAACCTCTGTATCTCACACACACACGCACACACACACTTCCCTTTGATCATGTGTTAAAGAAAGTAAGTTATAATAATAACAAGAAGAAGAAGAAGAAGAAGAAGAAGAAGAATGAACAAATGTGATTCAGATTAATGAACCTTATTAATACGGAGTTGAGTCAATTTAGAAGTCACTGCAAAGGTCAAGGAGATCATTATGGAGCTCATGGAGGTCATTAAGAAGGTGGTTATGGAGGTCACTACTGAGGTTATTATATAAGTTATAAAGGATGTGATTATAAAGGTCTTTCAGGAGGTGATTATGAAGGTCATTGAGCTCAATACGGAGGCCAATCAGGTCATTATTGAGGTCATTGTTGTTATTAAGGAGGTGCTAATGGATTCCACATTTGATCTTTTATGATCCAGCATGCCTACTTTGATCAAAAGGTGCAGGCTATTTGTTGGTACCTCAAATAGTTAAGGCTACAGCAGATGGTAGAGCTTTCTCTTACAAAGCCCCACAATTATGGAACAACCTCCCAATTAGTGTTCGGGGCTCAGACACAGTCTCAGTGTTTCAGTCTAGACTAAAAACATATTTGTTTCATCAAGACTTTTGTGAATAGTATTTTCTTAGGTAAAGGAGCAGGAGGGTTCTGGAGGGTTCACAGGCATGGAGTGTTGTGGTGAACTGGGATGTTTGGATGCTGTTGCATGCTGTCCACCCTCACGCATTCACTCAGGTTTGTTGACGGTGGAGTGGCAGGCCGCTTTCTGTCCCAGGGTGCCCTCATGTCTGTGTTACCTTCTGGCTCTCTCTTTTAGTTATGCTGTCATAGCTAGTCTTCCCAGAGGCCCTGCTTGCACTCTGCATGCAAAGTACATTGTCCTTAACCATTACAGGACAAAAGCTTACCTAACAATCTCTC
>CM074941.1:2605154-2616370 GCA_037576815.1 Pangasius larnaudii | reverse complement strand
AGAGATTAGAATGAGGGCAGGGTTAGAGAGATTAGAGTGATGGTGGGGTTAGAGAGATTAGAATGATGGTGGGGTTAGAGAGGTTAGAATGATGGTGGGGTTAGAGAGGTTAGAATGATGGTGGGGTTAGAGAGATTAGACTGAGGGTGGGGTTAGAGAGGTTAGACTGAGGGTGGGGTTAGAGAGGTTAGACTGAGGGTATGGAGTAAGGAGCAAAGTTAGAATGATGGTGGGGTTATCGTGAGGGGTTGAAGTTAGGAAAGGGGCAGGGCAGAGAGGGGGCAGGGCTGTTGTAAGGGTGTGGTTAGTTTTGGGGTGGGGTATTATGCATGTAGTTACAAATACATATTCAATTAAACAGCATCCTTTACTGAAGAGTTAATCTAAAGAGAGAATCAGAGACACTACAAAGTCTCAAGTATTGTATAAATGTGTGTGTGTGTGTGTGTGTGTGTGTATGTATACAGCTAGTTATTTCCATGTGAGCAGAGCGTGTGAGATTCAGCACTTCTGCACTGACAGAGTGTAATGATGAAACTAAACACCACTGACACGAGAGAAAATACACACATCTGCTCACACATCACTTGCTGTCAAGCTTGTCGCCAAGGAAACAACAGCAGTATGCATGTATTGAAATAGCAGTAGTGTGTATGTGTGTGGAGCACGAAGAGACAGCAGTTTGTGGATTAAAACAACAACTGTTTTTTAGAACAACTGTGTGTGTACTGAAACAGAAGCAATGTGTGTACATAAAAATGATGGCACTGTGTGTATATGTTAGACTATTGCAGTCATGATACCTAATACATTAAAGTACATATGTAAAACATTCTTGGATGAGCGCACACACACACTCACTCAAACACACACACAGTCCTACATGTTGTAGTTTGGGTAAGAGTTCAGTTTCTGGTAGGATTTGTGTGACTCTCTAAGTTCTAATGTTACAATTCCCAGGATCCCAGCAAGCAAAGGGAAGAAGACAGGAAGTTTTGAAGTGTTTTATGTTTATTATAGTGTTGACAGTGTTGTAAAGGTTCTGTTTAATACTATGTTTTCAAAAGAACTTGATTGGTCTGTCCAATCCATCAGGATAATTTTATATGTCTAATACTGTTGATTTAAATAAACCTTCTGGGGGGGTCAAAGGTTCATTTTATCAGCTGGAATGTTAAAGACCTAAACAGCCTAACCAAAAGAGGTAGAATATTTGCATATTTAAATAAAATAAAATCTGAAATATTACACCTACAGGAAACACACCTACATAGAGTTGACCATCTCAGACTTAGGAATTCATGGTGGGACAAGGGGTACTGCTATACTAATACACAAAAAAGATTCAATTTACTGCCTCTGCATCTATCTCAGATCCTCAAGGAAGATAGACTGTCATCTCTGGGATGTTCTATCATGTCCCTGTCTTTATTTACAGTCTTCATTTCATGTATAAGCCTCTAACTGGGATGATGTGAGTTTTATTAATAAGCTTGTTTCTTTATTACCAGATCTAAATACACATCTCCTGATTTTTTGATGGCGACCTAAATTGTGTTATGGATCCAGCCCTTGATCGTTCTAATCCCGAATCTTTATCCATCTCTAAGACAGCTCAAGCCCTATCTACATTCAAGGCTGAAGTGGGGGCCATTGATCCCTGGTAATTTTCATTCCCACACAGAAGAGAGTACTTCTGTTTTTCACATGTTCATCATTCTTATGCAAGAATTGATTTATTTTTTTTTTTAATAGATAAATCTCTTCTTCACTCTGTCAGCATCCACATTGTGGGAGACACCTAAATTGGATATCAGAGGAAATAATTTCATATAGTTCATATAAATCTTAATAAGCTACATAAGCAGAAACAGGATAATTTAATCAAATCTATCAGAAGGTTAGATAGCGAGTACTCTATGACTCTATGAACAGTATTTATTACATTCTAGACGCTACATATCTGGACATGGAGAAAAAGTAGGATGACTTTTGGCTCATCAGTTAAAATCTAAGGCTGCTTCTCAACTTATTCCTCATATTACCTTGTAATCGCTCCAGTGTCAATCCAATGGAAATCAATAGTATCTTTAAGAACTACTTTTCAGATTTGTATTCTTCTGAAAGTCCTAGATAGAAGAGCTATTAAATGCGATCACAGCAATGCAGGGTGGAAAGTCTCATGGATCTAACATTTACCCAATAGAATTTTATAAGACATTTTCACTTAAAATAGCCCCTATTCTTCTTGATATGTTTGAGGACTCTTTGAGAAAGGGTGCCTTGCTACAAACTCTGAATGAAGCATCAATCATACTTCTGTTAAAGCCTGGAAAAAAGCCCTTGGAATGTAGCTCCTATAGGCCAATTTCACTTTTAAATGCTGATGTTAAACTTTTGGCCAAAATTGGTTCCAATTTTATTTCCTTGATCAAGTTATTATACTCCTCCCCCCAAGCGACTGTAATCACAAATAGAACATGCTCAAAGTCTTTTCCCTTATTAAGGGGCAGAAGACCAGGCTGCCCTCTCAGCCTACTTCTTTCTGCTTTAATTGAGCCCCTGTCAATTATGTTAATACACTCACAGTATTTTACTGGCATCAACAGTGAGGGCATAGAACTCAGAGTGTCCCTATACACTGTCAGGTTGTTATACCTCTCAGATCCAATTTTAGGTAGTTACGATATTGAGGTATTTGGCGCTTTTTCAGTCTACAAACTGAGTTTTTCAAAAAGTATATGTTTTCCCATAAACAATAAGGCCCTTGAGATTATGGATACTGATCTACCCTTCTAATTGTCCACATCAGGGTTCATATATTTAGGGATCAACATCACACAGGGATTCGCTGTACAAAAAGAACTATGTACCATTGGTTGAGAAGCTAAAACTAGATCTTAGGAAGTTGAATTTGCTTTTTCTTTCCTTTGCAGATAGAATTAAGTGTGTAAAAATTTATATTTTGCCAAGGTTCTTGTATCTGTTCCTGTGTCTCCCAATTTTTTTTAATTAAAATCTTTTTTCCAGAATATAGACAGACTGATCTCATCGTTTATGTAGGGTGGTAAAACGCCTAGGTTATGGAAGGAATTTCTCCAGAGACAGAGAACTCAAGCTGGACTAATGCTTCCCAACTTCAGGTATTACTATTGGGCTGCAAACATTTCAAAAGTACTTCAGAACCCAAAGAATGTCTAGTGTATTTCAGAGGCAAATTCTTGTACATCATCATCCCACCCAGCTCTTGCTTTATCCAAATTGCCCCTATCTATTTCAACATATATGCATTATCCACTTGTAGCAAACATCTTTTATTCAGCTTTTATTCAGTGGAGCCGACTAGGTCTTGTTAAATTTAGTGACCTATTCATTGATGAATCTTTTGCTCCATTTTCTACTCTTACTTCAAAATATAACCATCCAAGGTCACATTTATTTAGATATTTTCAGTTTGTCATTTAATCCAGACCCAATTTTACACCAATCCCTCCATTCTTCCCAGCTCAGGATTGGATATCATTTTAAATATTCCCTTACATTCGGAGGGAGTAATTACTAACGAATATAACACTTTACTGTCAATAAAAAATATTAAACTGGATAAAGTCCGAGCAGACTGGATAAAGGAGTCAGGCGTGGACATATCAGAGGAAACCTGGAAAAATGCACTAGCTAGAGGAAATGGAACAACCTCTTGGACTCACCTAGATATAATTCAATTTAACGTCCTTCACAGACTCTACTACAGCGAGGCAAGGCTGTCCAAGATATATTTGCATTTGGATGACACATGTGACTGATGTCATTCTGCAAAAGCAGACTTGGTTCATATGTTTTTGGCTTGCCCTAGACTGGCTGACCATCTATCTGAAGCATTTACTAAGGAAATCAGGCCTTGTTTTGAATTGAATTTTTGGAGTGCCAGAGGAAGGAGTTGTCATGTCCAAAAAGTGTAATGACACTTATACTTTTGCTGGTCTCCAGGCCCGGAGAAGACTGCTACTTCACTCTGGCTTAGCGATGTGATGATGTTTTTGAATTTGGAGAAAATGAAATATTCACTTAGAGGCTCCACTAAACATTTTTATTCAGTACGAAATCCCATGAATTTATACTTTGAAAAGTGCATAACTCTCCCCTCAGTCTAAAATTATAAGACCTATGGGCATGAATATCGCAATCAGACAGAATGGGCTAACAATATTGCTAGTTTTTTCCTTAGTGTTTATATTACTGCTATTTTCAGGAAAACATTTTTTGTTCTGTGGGTGGGTGGGGGAAAGAAGATTGTTAAACCAAAAGAGGAATATTGTTTATCAACACATATTGTATAAGGTACATTTTGCAGTTCTTCCTGCAATAAAAGATATTTTAAAAAACATTCCCAGGATCCCATTGACGTCATTTAAATGGGTGAATTTCAGCCTCAGGGTGTAGAGTTTTGGATGACTGAAGACCAGATACACTGCTGCATTTTGACTCATCCAGCAAGTATGGTTTGATCTTCCAAATGTTATACAAAGCAAGATTGGGAGATTGTATCTTTCCCCTTAGGATCCAGTGTATATATATATATATATATGACAAGGAAACTGTATTATGGTACCCTTTACTGTAGTACCTTCTTTATTTCTGAGACGGTAATAACAGTTGACGAGCCAAGCTTGAGGGTGATGTTATTCCGGGTTAATGAGAAGCTCTACCGAACATGCCAATCTTTCATCCAGGCTAAGATCAACAGGAACTAAGGCTGAGGCACCAGACTGAGTGCTAGGGATTGGAGGGTGCTGCAGAAGTTGATCTGGAAAACAGAGGACAGAGATTATCAAGATAAGTTGAAAATGTGAAACTAAGGGTATCCGTGCCTTCATTTAAATCAAAAAGTAGAAAGGATTAGGAGTCAGCATGGTGGAGATATAGGAAATAGGCTAGAGACATGAGCTGGACAAATAGAAATGCAGGAAGGGGAAAATTGTAACAAAAGTTGATCTAATCTGTGAGAGGAGTGATAATGTGAGGAGGTCCAGCTGGTTTCCTCTTCTGCCCATATCAATACAATTTGTTTGTTGGTAATTGTATGATATTTAAATGAATTGCTGCTGCATAATGAACAGAGAGGTGTGAATTTCTGCAAACCTGGCCCCCTTCTTGCCTGGTTGAATAAGGTGTGAGAAAGAAAGAAAAATTACCATAAGTCAGAGCACCTAGAGTTGCTGTGTTTTATTTTTGGATCCATGTTTTGTGAGTGCTAGGACTTGAAGTAAAAATTGAGTGGCAAAGGTGTGGAATATGTCTGATTTCTTCACAGCCTACTGGTACTTTCAGAGTCCAGAGAACATAGGAGTGATGCAATCTGTGTTGAGTGGCATAGATGTGTTTGCACCTGTAAACAAAACAAGTTTGCAATGTCTTTGAATAACAGTGATGTGCTAAAAGCTTTGCGGAAAATGTCGGTTTCTTAGATAAGAGGTGTGTGTGTTTGTGTGTGTGTGTGGGGGGGGGGGGGGGTGTTGACTTGCCAAGTGGTCTTGCAAAGGTAAACTTACAGCAGGCAAATCATCACAAGGCTGGCACTTTCACTGACACACTGGTGGCTGTGTGCTGCTATGTGCACCTGGCTAATTAGCAAACCAGGTTTAAAAAAGTTGACACACTAAATTACTGCTTATTGAGTCCTAAATCCTTGCATAGAAAAAGTCAGATGAACACATTCAGGTGTTAAATCAGACGACAGTAGTGTGTTGAAATATTGCTTCGCCATTCAAGCAGCTCATTCCTTATTATTAAACCAAGAGCAGGAAAGAGAAATGTCACAGAATCTGTCTTCACTTTTATTAACAAATACTAAAAGGGTTAGTGACAGATCAACACTTTATTACCCTGTCATTAAACAAAGAAAGTTACATCTAATGCATAAACATTTACATCTGTACAGACACAGAGAAGAGTCAAAAAAACCAGACAGATGATGAGAGAATTTGGGACAGTGGTCAAGGTTATGATAAGAGCAGGAAAAGGTTACTGGGGTCTGGAGTCTGGGGTCTAGATTCTGGATTGTAATTAGGGTTTAGGGGTCAGGGTTAGTATTAGGATAAGGTTATTGGTTTAGCAGTGAGGACTGGAAGTACATTTAGGGGTTTACAAGTGAGAGTTGAGATTAGGGATAAGGGTTTAGTGGTCAGGATTGGAATTAGGATTAGGGATTAGAGTTTAGGGATTAGATTCAGGGTTAGGATGAGTAGTATGTAGGGGTGTAACGATGCATCATCCCACGATGCATTGCAATGCAAGAAAATTGCATTGCAATGCAGTTGCACTGTTTGAACACCAGAGGTCCCATTCACACAGAGGTCCCTATGCACAACACGTAGTTATAAGCTTTCAAACGACACCAGCCCCGCATCGTTGCGATCTTTGGTACCCAAGAACAAGGTCACGGAGCTCTGACATTTTAGCTGACTTTGGAGCTCTATTTCCAGCCTCAGGCAGCTTGACACCTTTGTTTATTCAATCACACTTTCTTCATAGCAATTTTTTAATTTATTTAGCTTTATACAGACAAAAATGCACATTGTTTTGCATTGTTTATGATTCAGAAAAGAGTGAAGGTTGAGAGTACAATTGGAATTTAGAGGATAGGTTTGGGATTAGGGAATAGAGGTTAGAGGACATAGTTGGGATATGGATTACACTGACCAGTATAAAATCCACAGTTATGACAGACATCCCAGAAAACTGGAGAAACTTTGGTGGGCCAATTAACAAAGGGACTCAGTAGGTTGTGCTGTAGTATGTGGTGAATGGAGGCATAAAAAGCAGAAGAGCAATTACAGATGTATTGTTGTTTTCAGTCTTCAGTCCCACAGTACTGTGTTGATTTCTGCTTTATTGATTTCTAATTGAAAAGTGTTTTGTTTTTTGTGTTATTGTGGAGAAAGATAAATGAACCCAAAGCGTCTGGTAAAAATCGCATCCATCTCCCATAACAACATGAAATCGTTTAGTCTGCCATCCATCGATGTCTTCTACCTTCATTCAGTCGTTCTTCATCACCTCTTTGTAGCAGATTTATTAGTGTGTGGTGTCAAAGCTCTGGGTTTCAGAGCACGCTCAGTTGTCTCGCACAGACAGATCACAGCACTGATAACGAGATTTCAAATGCATGATTACGCTGTTATATTATTATGTTTCACTAATACATCTGGTTTTCACAGGCTGCTGGAAATAAAAACAGCTTTGAAGTCATTTCATTGTAATAGATACACAACTTTCAACACCATAACAGCTACACTCAAAACTCACACATATTGTTTCACATACAAAATAGTTTCTCATTTCTCCAGAAGAGAATTTATTACCATGAACGATCTCTCTTTTTTTTTAGTGCGAGCTTCACATTTGTGACGGTTATAAATACATAACAAAAGTATATCATCACCCTGAACATGAAATTTCATACACCAGCTGCTGGATTTACACACCATTAGACAGTCACACAGCTGCAGGGAAAATGTGAAGAACAGAAGTGTGTGTTTACTAGTGTTTATTAAGGTTAATGCAATCTAAGCACAGCACTGCATCTAACGTTACAGCTTAAATGTCCTTGATGCTGGTTAGCCGTAGGTGTGTATGTAGGCAGAACTTGATTATAGGTGAAATGTATGTATTTTGTGCTATAAACAGTAGGTCTGTACACATCTCGCTGTGAGCTCATAGATTTTTAGCAGTATTGCTCGGGAGGTGGACTAGCAAACACGTTTAACATCAATGTGATTGATTGAAGCCTTGTCTCAGACTATCTCCTATTGTCTGATGCAAGGCTAAACTTTTGTTGATTAGTTTTTCTATAACAGCATCTCTGACACTACTGCAGCTACAGATCTCATGTTTATATTAATGCACTTGTTCTAACACATTATTGTTTCTATGGCTACAACTATAGAAAAAAAATTGCTCCACATAAACAGATAAAGAAGATTTGCGTAATCGTTGATAGGTTGAGGAGACATTTATGTAATAGCAGTTGCTCCCTCACCAGCATCTCTTGTTTCTCTCTCTTGAAGATAATGAAGGGAAAAAAATGAACTAAAACGCAGCTTGTCATGTTCCTGAGTAACTCCAAAGCATAAACTCTTCTGTCCTGTAGATGTGTTGGAAAACTTAGTTAGCTTTTCCTCTGACTGTTACAAACTGCTGAAACTGGAGACTCCTTCCATAAATGTTCTATAAACATGTCCTAACAGAAAAGTTCACCATAGCAAAGACTGGACATTTTGCTTTATTAAATAACAACACATTATAAATCAGTTTGTAGTTAGCGTTAGATCAAGAGGAGCATTGTTGCTATAGAAATGATAACATTATCATTAGAACAAAGGCATTGATATAAACGTGTTATTTGCAGCTGCACTACAGTCAGACCTGCTGTTGTAGAAAATTAATCAACAACATCTGACCAATCAGATTTGAGAATTTAACAGCACTATGAACTTCTTCTGTTCCTATAAACAGATTATAAATCTGACACCCTTCTGAGCCGCTGAAGCATCTGAGAAATTGTTTCATTGTTTAAAGGCTCTTCATCGCACTCCAACTGCAAGTGTAGTAAACAATTACACTTACTCTGTTTGTGTGTGTGTGTGTGTGTGTGTGTGTGTGCGCATGGGTGTGTATGTGAGAAGTGTGATTTTCAACATATCAGACTGAACCTATTAAAATTCCTGCATTCCTGTCTGGCTCAGGATTAGACGGGAACACAGAAATTCTCACCTGCAGCAGGAGTTTGAGAAATTTATCATTATGATAAGGAGGAATGCTTGAGTGTGTAGAGGAATTCAAAGTGAGACACACACATGCAGTAAATTATGTACAATATCATGTTCTCCACCAGTTCTCCAGTAATATATGTGTGTATATGTATGCGTATATGTGTTATAGTTCCATATTTCTATGACCAGCATACATCATTACACTCATCTATGGCCACACTGATGAGAGATTTAGTTATTCACTGTACCATAAAATAGATTTTTTTTTTTTCTAATATGAGATGTTGCAACAGTGTCCAAGGCAGATGTTAGTAATCCATTTTATCATATTCGCCAGAGCAATCTTTCCATGTACCATAGAGTTTTGGTTTCAACTACAGGAGGTCCAAAGGGGTCAGTTTTTGGTCCACTTTTATTCTGCTTATACATTAAATCAGAGTGCTCTGCAATCCGATAACACTACTCACCTTACCACTGCTTCTTTTTTCCCTCTACATCCACACACAAGTGTCACAGAAGATCTCGGACTGGCACTCTGTCATTTCTTTCCCCAAAAAAGATCCATCATACCTTGAAAAAACAGACTTAAGAACTTGCCTGTGCTGACACACTGCAAAGAATTTTGGTGTGATTCTAGATGACAAGCTCAGCTTCTTCGATCACATCAACCATCAGATCTGGCCAGCTTCTTCTTCACAAAACCATATGAATCTATCTCTTCTGACTACAGAATTTGCGTAAATTCTTAGACAAGCTCTGGTCATTTCTAGACTTCTTCACTGCTTTCTGGTCTTCTGTCTGCCTGGTTCAAAGTCACATGACCTTCACATGAGTCAAATGAAACAGGTGACATTTTTCTCAATTCTATGATGGAGTAAACCAACAAATCCAAACAATTGGCTCAAACATTTCCTAGGACCAATCCTATGGCACATGTGGTCCAACGTTTCTTCAGTTCTTTTCTTTACTTTTTGCAATTAATTTCCATTTTTTTGGCTGGTCATCTTTAGTAATGAATCTTTTAGGTTATGAATCCTCGCAGATTCAAAGTAATTCACTGCACTTTCAGATGAACAATGTATAAGTTGCTCTGTCAAACAACTCAGTGTAATTGTATTTAGCCAATGATGTCTCCTGGTACACAGTATAGTTCACTTACGTCTGGAATTTATGACTTATTTTCGCATCAGATGTAAGCAGGACCTAGTTATTACTATACATACATATGTAATACGCTGCACTCATGGTGTAAATGGAAATAAAAATATTTGTTATAATTCTTAATTAAATCTTGAACACGTATCTTTTGACTGTGTGTGTGTGTGTGTATTTGTTAGAGCTGCAATGTGTCAGGCCTGACTTGGGTGTCAAACTGAATAATTTTAAATTATAATTTTTAGGATAATGTTTGTGCTGTAATGATGTTTTGTCACATCCTGAAAAAGTCTGGGAAAAATGCCAGCTATTCTCTTATGACACACACACACACACACACACACACACACACACACACAGTGAGAAAAAGAATATGTGCCGACAATTTCACAAAACCCTATTTGTCAATACACACTATGCTCCTAACACACTGTTTTACTGACCTGGCTCACAATTGACACATCTGTTCTGTGTCAGTACCTAACAATAAAATAGCACACTAAACACACTAAACATTACACTCTGTACAGTCATTACTCGCGCAGTAATAGTGCATTACACTGTAGTAAACCATTAAAACCTGTGCTACTAAACTGTAATACACTGTAATAAGCTGCATTATGCTGGACTGTGCTGTATGAAACTAAAAGCAACTGTTATACTGCGATGCACTAAAAGAACATAATAAACATGAATGATTTTTAATAAAATATCATAGGCTATAAAACTAAAACACACCTTACTGTAATGAACTGCAATACAGTGTACTATATTGAAGTGTGATTTCTTGAATAAATTAGAATAAACTGCAATATTGTGTTATGGACTATAATAAACTGTAATAATTCATACAAGACTGTAATATACACTTATAAACTATAAATATAAAAGCTATATTAAACTGCAATGCACTGCAGTAAACAGGAATAAGCTATATTAAACAGTAATAAGGTATGATATAATACATATTACACTATAACACACGGTAATAAACATGAATAAGCCATAATAAACAGTAATATACCCTCATAAACATTTATAAGCTATATTAGTCTGTACAGTGGAATAAATAGTAATAAGCTACATTAAACTGCAATAGACTGTAATAAGTAGTAATAAGCTACATTAATCTTGATGATATAATACATATTACACTATAACACACGGTAATAAACATGAATAAGCCATAATAAACAGTAATATACCCTCATAAACATTTATAAGCTATATTAGTCTGTACAGTGGAATAAATAGTAATAAGCTACATTAAACTGCAATAGACTGTAATAA
>CM074941.1:2565865-2577200 GCA_037576815.1 Pangasius larnaudii | reverse complement strand
ACCCACCATCAGCTGCAAACATCTGAGTGGCTTGTACCCAGAGTCCATACTGTCGGGAAGGGCCATCAGCTTTGCTGAACATGGAACAGTCCTTTGAACAAAGGCAAACTGGGGCTTCTTATCTAGCATAGAAGACCAAGTACAGGATGGAGCAGAAGGCCATGACCTCATATTTTATTCTTAATGACTTCTTCACTTTGCGTGGCTTGGATATTCTGTGTGTGACTGAGACCTAGGTAAATATCAGGGATTCTAGACCTCCTTGGAGCTGGTGCCAAAAGACTACAAATTTATCAACTCTCCTTGGATCACAGGACGGGGCGGAGGGTTAGCTATAATTTTCAAGAATAATTTTCACTGCCCCAACTTAAGATTGCCACAGCTTTGAACTGCTTTTGAACTGCTTTTTGAAATGCTTTTACTAAACACTACAAACCCTATAGTTGTGGCTGTAGTATATCATCCACCAAAAACTGTCCCAAATTATGACAGATTTTTACTACTACTGATTAACATTCATGTGTGTTGTGTTTCTAACCCATTATCCAAGGAGTTCCTAAGTCTTATTCATTCATTTAACATTGAACAACTGGTGAAAGGCCCAACTCATATACAAGGCCATATATTAGACCTGGTTTTATCTCTTGGCCTATCTGTTACTGATAATGATATCTGTGATTTCAATCTCTCTGATCATAAGCCTGTTACTTTTAATGTCTACCTTCCTGTTCAAACTGTGAAACCATGCCCCTTAGTTTGTCTTGTATGATTCGCCCTGGTACTCATGGGGAGTTCTCTGCAGCATTCTCAGATGCTTGTGAAACTTTATCTCTGGAATCCCCTCTGCATCACTTAAACTCTGAATACCATTTTAACTTATTCAATTCAACCTGCTCAAATATTTTACACTCAGTTGCCCCACTGAAGTCGAAATACGTAAAAATCTAAGCCAGTTCCTTAGGTGAATAATGCCATCCGCTCCCTCCGACAGATCTATAGGAAAGCTGAGTGAAAATGGAAGAAAGATAAACTGCAGGTTTCCAGTGAAATCCTTAGGTACGCTCTATCTAAATTCCAGAAAGCGGTGAGAGTTGAGAGGAATAAATATTTCTCAGATATTATTGCACATAAGGTTTGTTTTTTCTACCAGCAATGTTATCAATCCTTCTGCTATTGCTTTTCCAGATCTGTCTTCAGCAACATGCGAAAGCTTTTTTTGTTACAAAGACTGCAAATGTTACACTCCACACCGTACTGCCTAATCAGAATGCTACTTGTGCAGCTTTTGGAGGGAGTTTGAGTCTATCTCTCTCCTTTCTTAAACAGATTGTAGAGACTGTTGGGTCTAGCATTCTTTCTATTATAAACAAATGCCTTGTTACTGGAACTTTCCCTGACCATTTGAAACATGCTACAGTTGTACCTTTACTAAAAAATAAAAAATATATATATTGACACTCCTACCAGTCTATAAATCTCTGAACAATCATACCTTTACAGAGCTTCTTTCTGTTCATGATCCTTTTAGAGCTCCAGTTCATGTGATCAAGTGCTCCTAACAGTTCTCAGATCTAGACTGAAGCTTAGGGGTGACTGTACTTTCGCTGTGGCTGGCCCTAAGCTTTGGAATAGCCTGCCTCTACACATAAGAACTGCTTCTACCTTAACTTTTTTTCAATTCCAAGGTAAAAGCTTATTTCTTTTCCTTGTCATTTGACCAGCTGTAGAGATAGTTTAAAGTTTATTTGACTGTTATGTAACAACAGTTACAATATTGATTTTTTACTGATATTATTTTGTTTCTGTTTTAGCTTCTGTAATTATTGTTGTAAAGCACTTTGGTCAAACTATGTTGTTTTCAATGGTGCTATATAAATAAAATGGACATTGACATTGACTTCTTCCATCAATGTTAGAGAGAAACTTTTCTTACATAAAACTGCAGTTTTTTTCTTATTTTGCATTCTGCAAGAGCCACGTCACTAAAAATATGTGAACCATGCACTAAAATAATGTTTTCTATTTGGAAATTGAGTTATTTACTTTGCTTAAATAACAAATCCTTAAGTATTGAAAATAAATTTGTATCATTTGCGACCATGTTATCAGAGGTTTTCTGATCAGAATATAGAGCGATCACGATATGAATGTAGAGCAGGGCTTTCTGTTCTCTCTGTCTCAGTCAGCCACACACACACACACACACACACACACACAAGAAACCACATCTGCTGATTTCAGAGAAAACAAGTGTGCCTCTCTCACTCTCACTCTCTGTATGTTCATACAGGAAAAAAATGGCTGAAGCCAGTATTTTAGATCACTTTTCTGTGGATCAGTTCACCTGTCCAGTGTGTCTGGATCTCCTGAAGGATCCTGTGACAACTCGCTGTGGTCACAGTTACTGTAAGGTGTGTATTAATGGCTGCTAGAATCAGGAGGATGAGAAGAGAATCTACAGCTGTCCTCAGTGCAGAGACACTTTCACTCCCAGGCCTGTTCTATGCAGAAACAACATGGTCTCTGAAGTGGTGGAGAAACTGAAGAAGACTGAAGTCCAAGCTGCTTCTCCTGCTCACTGTTACGCTGGATGTGGAGATGTGGAGTGTGATTTCTGCACCAGGAAAAAAACACAAAGCTGTCAAGTCCTGTTTGATGTGTATGGCTTCCCTCTGTGAAACTCATTTTAAACCTCATCTTAAACGTCCTGGTTTGAAAAAGCACACTTTAATCGAAGCCTCCGCAAAACTCCAAGAGAAGATCTGCTCTCAACATGACAAACTGATCGAGATCTACTGTCGTACTGACCAAAGTTGTATTTGCTTGTTGTGCATATTGGATACTCACAAAGGCCACAATGCTGTTTCACTTTCAGCAGAGAGAACTGAGAAACAGGTGAGAAATCCTTTCAGAAATAATTAATCTGAATTATAATTCTTATTTAAAAATTCATCTGTTTTTTGTCAGTTATCAGTTTATAAGTTTTGATTTCAACTGCTAAATTAATCATGATTGTGGTAAATTTGTGTTAGTCATAATCACATCAGAGCAGTCAGTGAACTTTTGAGCACCAGTTTTACAACATAAACAATTCCACACAAGACTGTGAACTTTAACCATTTAGCTGCCATTAATATTCACCCACACATCATTTGTAACCATCTGAGCATATGTGATTTGTGCTCAGAGTGAGCTAAAGGAGGAGCAGTTGAAATCCCAGCAGAGAATCCAGGAGAAGCAGAAGAAGGTGCAGGAGCTGAAACAGGCTGTGAACATGATTAAGGTGAGCAGTGAGCAGAGACAGAGCTGTACAAGTATTTTGAACAATGACAATAAAGTTGAATCTAATCTAATCTAATGATTCATCAGTCCAGAGATCAATCTGTTTCCACCGCTCCAGAGTCCACTGGCAGCATGCTTTCCACCACTCCATCCAACGCTTGGCATCATGCATAGTTATCTTAGGCTTGTGTGCAGCTGCTCAGCCAAAAAAACTCATTTCATGAAGATCCTGATGCACAGTTCTGATGTGCTGATGTTGCTTTCAGAGACAGTTTGAAACTCTGTAGTGATACAATAGAGGATAGGTTATTTTTATGAGTGAGGCACTTCAGCACTCGGTGGTGAGTTTGTCTATGGAGATTGCATGGTTATGTGCTAGGTTTTAGGTGTTAGCAAAGAGTGTGGCTGAAACATCTGAACTCAATAATTAGGAGGAACGTCCACATTCTTTTGGCCTCATAGTGCTTGTTTGCTAATCTAATCTGAGAATGAAACTAGTATGAAGCCTAGCATATAACAGAGAAGTCAAACAACCAATATTCACACTTAGTGCATTATTTAATTTGTGTTTAACTAGTTAGCTTTAGAAATTACTTATAACCACTTCCATTTATCAATGGAAAAAAACAATGATCACTGGACAGGTAACAACAAAATGCAATAACAGTAGCAGTTGTTACACACCCTCATGAGGCAAACTACGCCATGACCGATTTGTCACTTGCTATACATTTATACAACTTCAAAAAATGTATAAGGTGATCTTTTCATAAATATAATGTCATGGACTACAATAGATATTATAATACTAAACTGTGTGATGTATATTTATACAGTAGTTACAGTATTATTGCTAATAAACCTTTCTAGATTTCCCCAGCGCATGGCCCTGTGTCAATTCTCAGTAAGCGGGGATTTGAGAGGATCTGGCAGATTAGAGCTGAACTTCTCCTTTAAGAAATCAGAAAGTGAAAAAACTTTATTTCACATGCTCCTTTACAGACAGAGAAAACTAGAGACTGCACAGCTGATTAGTTATAACAGGGTGAATTCAGATATATTGGGACCCTTTTTAAATGTGCACCTTGTCTAAGCTTGCAAACATATCCTGAGGAAAAATATAATATAATACTTTAGCCATAAGTAGTAAGTCAAACTCCAAAGGTGACCTGAAAACTCCACCTCTGCCATAATCAATCAGCAACAAGAGACAATATTTATTCAATCTTTTTACGCTTCTGTCGCCATCTGCTGGTCAAACAATGCTACTGTCCTCAAACACATTATAATCCGGAAATAAAAGTGCTCAGTAAGCTTTAAACAGGGCCTGGAGTCTCACACCTACTCAGGCCACCCCATACACCCGCAAGAAATTTTGAGACCACCTACTGTAATGTGTGCTCACTGACCAATTTATTAGAAACCTGTGCACATCTGCTCATTCTAGCAAATAATTAATCAGCCAATCACAAAGCAGCAGTGCATAAATCATGAAGAAATGCATAAAATCATGTATGGGTCAAGAGCATCAGTTAAGTTCAAACATCAGGAAATGTCAGGAAAAAAAGTGATTTAATAGTCTCTGATTGTCACATAGTTGTTGGTGCCAGAGTGGCTGGTTTGAGTATTGCCAGTCTCCTGGGATTTTCTATAGATAACAGTTTACACAGAATGGTGCAGGGGGAAAAAAATACCTAATGTTTACAACAGTGATGAACAGAAAAGCATTTCAGAATGCATAGATTTACCCAGCTTTAGAATGGCCTTCCTAATAATTTGGTTAGCTATTATATCGCAAAGCATGAGTTGCATTATTTTGAACAATAATAAAACAAATGTGGTGAAAGTAATACATTCAGTCTGAAAAATGGATGGGAATATTAAAAAGTTATTTTCATACATGTACATAGCTACAAGATGTTGTATCTTAATGTTGAAATATTAAGATTTGAGTTAAAATTATAGAAATGTTAGAAGAATCTTTGAGGAGCAAAGCCTGATGACAGCAGTAATGGCAGATGAATGTAAGAAAGATAAGGAGATTTTAAAAAATTGCTTTTTCTCAATTACACACATTTTTGTAAAATCATGGCTCATTCTCTCAAAACTCTAAACATACGTCCACAAATCCTTTGCAAAAGCAAATACTGCATTCAAAACTATGTTATGTCTTCTGAAAATTAAATTTTGTTTTCAAATGACACACATGCAAACACACACACACACCATCAAATGAATAGACATTTCTAAGAACCAATTGGACATGTACAGTGGCACACATAAAAATGTATGGATTTCACTGCATTAAAAAAACAACATATCAAACCAAGTGGCACACCAGACACACCAAGCATACCTTTCAAGCAAAACATTTCCCCAAAACAAAGATAGATTATGTTTAAAAATATAAGAATAAAGTACATAGAGATATACTTTTCAAACTTAGACTAAAAAATATTTAGGCAATGTGATTCCGGTTGTCACAGTTAATCCATAGTTCATGTGAGGATCTACACTATGTGGTAATTCATCGTAACTTTATTGGCCAAATCAGCAAAACTTGAAAATCAGAAGGAAAAAAAAAAGTTTAAAGAATAAGGGCTTGTGAATGAAAGCAGACAATGTATAGGCAGACCCAGAAAGACCAGCAGCAGCCTGAGCAGGATAACTGTGAGTAAAATCAAGAAAAACAGGTGAGAAACAGCCGCAATCCTAAGTCTGCAGAGGCATTTTTGGATGCAAACTTGCTGAAATCAGCAAAGAAGTTATTCAAGTGACAGAAATTGATTATATCCATCAGGGGGGAGGGAGATATATCCATTTGGGGAATATGGTACTGTTCCTTAAAAACCTTGTGACATTTTGATGTCTCATCTTCATTCAATACTTTAATTAGATTTTTTCCTGGCGATTTGACCATTCGCTTGCAGAATAGATAAACAAAAAAAAATTTCACAGTGCTTTTGTCAATTCCAAATTGATTGGAAATCACATGATTCTCACCGCAGGAACATAATTTATACAAAGCAACATGCATTATTAGTGGAACGGGGGCACTCACTGCATATTCTGCAGGGTTCAAAAGGTTTCCATTCTACATCTGAAAACTCTTTAAGGACAACTCTCTCCCACCAATCTTGACTTTGTACCCTCATCCAGAGATGTTATTGGAGTAGGAATGGGCATGAGCACTGCTCTCTCCGCTTTTCTCTGTTTGGTGTGAATGCGATGACAGACTCTCTGCGCCAGGTTCATGTATATACGGAATATATGTAATGCGCATGTAAATGAATATTTGAATCAGATTGCAATGATTAGGGTACATAAACCCTATGGATAGGTACAACAAAACAGACCTCACTGAAAACTGTAATCATTTTCCTGGTTACAGAATTGCACTATTTCTCCATGTAGTGGACAATAATAGAAGGGATTTATTTCTAACTGCACTATCCATTATCACCCAGAAGGGGATGGCTTCCCTTTTGAGTCTGGTTCATCTCAAGGTTTCTTCCTCATATCATCTCGGGGAGTTTTTCCTTGCCACCATCACCTCTGGCTTGCTCATTAGGGATAAATTCATACATTTACAATTTATATCCTGAAAGTATTTATTTCTGTAAAGTTGCTTTGTGACAATGTAGCACTTTTGGAATCTGCAATTGGATTGAATTCATTCGAATTGACGAAAATGGGTGCATGTAATCTTGCCTTATGGGATGCAATGGAGAAAAAAAAATATTGATTGTCGATTATCTAATGTGGATGAACTGAAAGTTTCGTTGGTTGAAACTTGGAGGAAACTTTCACCCCAACTGTTACAGATTCCCAGATGTTGTCAAGAAGTTTTATGAAACAAAGTATGGCAAAATAAATAATAAAAATGGTAACTGTTATCTTTAATGAAGCCACAGTAGAGTGTCCAGATAATTTTTTCTAATTGTCTAGAAAAAAATTTTAACATAACATTCTATTTGGGGGGAAATGTTTCACCAATTTTTCTTTAATGCCACTTGTTTTGACATGAGGGTTTGCTGTGCAGTGAAATTCATACATTTGGCTCTCCTGTGCTCTCCGAGGTGGTTTTCACACTGCATAATCCATTAATTTATCGGATATCGCACAGCATAATCCATACATTTATTAAAGAACTACACTTCATACGTTTTATTCATTTCTAGTTTCTTTTTTTGGAGTAATATTGTGGAATTTCCATGAAAGAAAGAAAGAAAGAACATTGAAGACTCCATAAATGTCCATTAACGTCTCCTTAGAGAAATCTTTACCATTTCCACAATTGTTTAATATGTTTATGTGTATCATCTTCTATGTTAGTCTCTGTAAATGAGCTGTTACTACAAAAACAATAACATATTAGAACGAGCACATTAATATAAATCGGTTGTAACAGCTAACCCCCAGACCACCAGAGGGCGCCCTCTCCCACTCATTTTCTGATTGCTGCCATAAAAAGCACACGGACCATTCAGACTGATTTGCAGTTGTAAATCAAAATGTTTTTGATTCTTTAACAAGATATTAAAATATATATCAAGAATATTCTTCGTTCAGATAACAAGAAAGCTGTTAAGATACTATATATGTGCGATTCTTCTTCTTATTTCTATAGATGTTAGCCCACCCCCTGGCTATGTGTTTTCTTTTTTGTAATATTGTAGTTCTCAATGTGTCATTGTCTGTTTTGTACTTTATTGAAATTCAATAAATATACAAAAAAAAAAAAGTGTAGATAAGCATCAGCATAATCATCTGCATATTTTCCTTCTTGGGCGTCGACAGCAAGGTGCACTAAAATGTGGTCAATTGTGACTGACGTTACTTCCAAATACAAACACACCCGCTAGTATACATCCATCCCCAACACTGCCTGTGCAAGGCATCATAGGCATTAACATGCGTATGTTAATGAATTCAAATCACTCGATCATGCACAATTAGCATAATCCCCACCCCCATGAATTACAACTGACAATGTGAATGAAGATTTCAACATGTCGACACAAAAGAGATTAAAGTTTCTTTGGATGCAGAAATAGAAGTTTTATTGGCTGAAGTATATTCAAAAAAGCAACATTTTCAAGTGTACACAGTGGCATATCAGATCCTAGGAAAAAGGAGGCTTAGCAGCAAATTACCCATCCAGATGCTGTTAACACAGTTTCATCTGTTCTTTGAACAGTCAAGAAAGTTAAAAGGAAATCGTTTGACATGAAGCTTAAATGTAAAAAAAAAACGCATTAGCTCACTTCAACAAAACCTTACATGAGCTGGAGGAGGTCCGCCATCATCCAGCATATCGCATCACCAACATAATTAGTGAAACCTCTCTGTCAGGTATCATTCCTGATGGTACCTGGAGAGTGGGAAAACACTTCAGCACAATCGGCCAGATAAAACAAAAACTAATTTTGACCTTTAAATAAAGGTCTAACACATTTAACCTCTTTTATATGTGTTAATCCTGCAGACACATAGGCTACTATTGGTGCTTAGAATAATAGTAATCTATGATATAAAAAAAAAAAGACTACGCAGCTGTTTTCAATCATTTTTGTTATAAATAATTTATTTTCACATTTAAATAATTAGTTGATTATTAAATTTTGTTATTGTATAATATTATGATAAACATTGCTATCAAAATGCAGTGTCACCAGTTTGTCTGAAAGAACACAAAACGCGACGTAAACGAAAATGTAATATGCGATTTGTATTTTCATCTAAATTATGCTACAATTTATGCATCCGCAAATAGAAAATGCAATTTCAAATACAATTTGCAATGAGTTTTGAAAATAGTCCAGAAAATACGTCAATAGGTAATGCCAAGGTTACGAACTGTGACAGACAGAAATATGTCAGTGCCATCAGTGGTCATAGAGCAGCCTTTGTTCCAGTAATAAGGATTTCTGTCTTTAGATTTAAAAAGTTAACTGACATCCAGCATTTAATATGAAAAAGGCACTTTATTAGGGAAGAAGGAGGACGTGAAGTAGAAGGTTTGGAGCTGAGATAGATCTGGGTATCATCTGCATAAAAATGAAATTGCAGGCCATGGTGATGAATAATAAAGCCAAGTGGAAGCATATAGATAATGAAGCCTTGGAGAACTCCCTGAGAGACTATAACAATGCAAGATGTGAATATGCCAGTAGAGATGAAATGCTGTCTATTTGTGAGATATGATCTGAATTTTCACATGATTGGCTGATTGGATTATTAACTGCATAAATGAACAGGTATACAGGTTTTCCTATTAATGTGGACAGTGAGTGTAACAACAGAAAAGGAAAAGTTTGTTTTTTTCTAGTTAATAAAAATGAAATAGCAGTTGATATTTTCATTATTTCAAGTCAAGTTTATTGGTCATTTAAACAGTTTGTTAAGACATGTGCATATTGAAATGCTTATGGGGTGTATGGGGAGATAAATTGCTGATGTGTAATAGACATAATACAACACACACACAACACACACAAAAGCTTAAACAAATGATCGAAATTAAATAGAAGTACAATAACAATACAGTCTACAATATACATGAGTGGGGCAAGACAGAGAGAGAAAATGTGGACATCCACAAGACAAAGTATTTTACTGTGCTAATATTTTCAGGATTTGAAGCCAATGGTGCAATTTGGCATGACAAAAGGATGTACAATCTCCTTCACATGTATCATGTGGATCCAGGATCCAGGAATTCATATAATATAAAATGGAAGGGAAAGATGTGTATTCCAACTTTGAGATTATTGAATAAGAAATAAACAAGAAATAAATGTAATTCCTGAGAGAGCTGGCTTTTCTTTTCAAGGAAGAAGGCATCTCTAGACTTACGTATGCTTCACACATTTTGTATGTTAATGAAGCCTTGGCTTAAAAAAATTATAACAAAATAGTCTAAAACTAAAACCTGCTAGTCTTTTGGCTTAGCGGTTAGCACATTTGCCTCGCACCTCCTAGGTTGGGTGTTCGAGTCCCGTCTCCTCTCTGTGTGCACGTTCTCACTGTGCTTCAGGGACTACCTCCAGGTTCTCCGGTTTCCTCCCCCCGTCCAAAGACATGTGTTGTAGTTATTTCCAAATTGTCTGTAGAGTGTGAACCTGTCTGTGTGATTGTGCCCTGCAATGGCCCCCAACCTGTGCCCTGAGATTGCTGTTTTCTTCTTTCTTTTTCTTGAATGTTTTAGAGATGTAATTTTGTTACGGTTCGTGGCTTGTACTTGTTGATACAATATCACTGTGGTGATACTGTGGATGATCTTGTGGGCCTCATGGCTGGATGAGCTGCGGTCCCTGCTGTGTTTTTCTCTCCACTCTGGACGTCTATCTGAGAGGCCGTGCATTGTGCAGTTAACTGTACTCGCTACGGATTTCAAAGTTTTATTAGTTTGTAATATTTTTAGTTTACACCGGATGGTTACCAAATTAGATTCTATTTACTGTCAATTTATTATTATTTTTTTTTAAAGATGTTTCCATTTTTACATTAATTTCCATTAATAACATCAATTTAATTAAAACAGCACTTTTTCTTTTAGGAATAACCTTACTGAAAGTAATCACATCAGAGCAGTGGAAGTGAGAGAGACAGACAGCAACTGAAAAACATGCAATGTACCCTGATATACATTTTATTTCACTGGAAGTGTGCACATTCACTCTCACAGTCATGGCTTCATCAAGGTAGTATGCAGTGGGTCCCACACTGGCTGCTACAGAGGAACAGCAAGAATTTTGCTCTTCAGTGTTACCGTTACAGGCCTGAGTGGCTATTGATATTGTTCTACTAAAGTGAACTTCAAACATTCAACATTTTGGACTGAAACAACAGCAGACAATAGTGAGTAGCATTAACAACAAGCTAACATTATTTATATGAGTGATAGCTCTAATGTTTACAAAAATCTTCTCAAAGCAGTGATTAGTATGGTCTTTACACTTTACACTGTTCATATGTTGATTTGACGTCACTTCATAAACAGGGGAAAAACTGGTATTTAAGAAGACTACCTCAAGTATAAATGATAGAT
>CM074941.1:2485281-2496177 GCA_037576815.1 Pangasius larnaudii | reverse complement strand
CTCTCTCTCTCTCTCTCTCTCTCACACACACACACACACACACACACACACACACACACACACACACACACACACTGTCTAGCACTGCACTACAAAGTCAAAGTTTATCAGAAAATGGCACGGCTGTAAACTTTACTGCCTGTCGTGTTTACAGACATTAGAGGACTTATCAGCGATTACTAGCATATTTTTCAATCATTATCACAGCCCTGAGCTAATTCTACAGCAGAGAAACGAAACGTTCTGTCACACTTTGGCTGGGCTTTTCTTTTCAAATTCTGAGATATTTGGTTATAATGTATTGGTAATAAGTTGCTATTTGACTTATAATATTTCAGTTTTAATAGCATAGTATACAAGTTGTATATTTATTCACAAACTAGCATTATAGTAGACAGGCTAATCCATGAACTAGCTTTAGAGAGACTAAAACACAAGCTAGCATTTTAATAAACAGTTTAACACCAGCTAGCTTTAGAGTAAACAGATAAAGACAAGAATTTGAGTTATAGTATTCAGGCTATCACAAACGAGAATGACAGAGAGAAGGTAAGCACACAATCTACTATTACATTAAAATAGGACAACAAGCAAAAAAGAATTATAGTAAACAGTCTAACCACTAACTAGCATAAACACAGTGTGTGACATCATACTAATGTCATCATGGAGGTGGCCTGGAGGTGTGAAATGTTATTAGCGTGGTACTGTATGTGTAAGCAGATGACAGGAGGTGTCGCAGGAAGTCTGGTAGACGTAGAAGCCTCGCCCCCTTCACTTGGACTGACAAGCAAAAAAGCCACGCCTCCTTCCCCATTTTGATATCGAGTTTCTGACTTTGACCTCTATTCTTTAAGCAAAAATAAAAACCATGATGATGGGTGCGTTTTAAATAAAAGCATGGTGGTGGGTGCATTTTTAAATAAAAGCAGGGTGGTGGGTGCATTTTTAAATAAAGCATAATGCTGTGGTTTTTTGTGAGCTGTGGTTAATAGTTTCTTTGTTTTCGTACATTTTAGTAGTCACTGATAGACATGAAAATCTGAGGTCACAATCTAGAACTATTTAAAAAAAATAAATAAATACAGTTCTTTAAAACTGCCTCAGATTTTCAGATCCTTTTCTTGTCTTCTACAAACTGACATCCAAAACAGGTAACAAAGCGTTGTTAGGCTCGTTAGCCTTTATGGCCGTTTAATGAGCGATACAGTTTACAATCCTCACACAACAGCTTCATTGTACGTCGGCTGATGAATGGAGCTTATCGTTTTTATCACTCTGAATGAGGCCTAATTACTTTTTTTCTTACAATGCCAGCTATTATCTTTAATTGTCTTGTCCTTTGGGACGAGAGGCGGTTTCCCCTTTACATATTCTGTTCCTTGACATAATATGAAAAGTATTTTGTAAATAAAAACTCTATTTTACTTTAATCTTGGCCAGTATTGTTGTTTTATGAAAGAACAGTGCTAGTGTGGAGAACAGCTAGCATGTAGAATTAGCATATTGCGTTGTTCTGTGTCTGTGCTTAAAAATGGCCGTTTGTGCTCACCATGTTCATGAAACGATTTCATGTATAATCTTGTTCTCTTGAGCTTTTCATGAGTACTTCACCAGTATGGCAGAATCTGTCGAAGTTGGGTTGATGCTAAGCATAATTTTTGTCATGCGGAGTCTTTTCTCAGCAATTTACCTTCACATCTGAGGAAAATGTTGAGGTTCTCAATGTTTCTGTCTTGTTTTTCACTGTCCCTGTGTCATATAAAAAGACTTAATGGCTAAGTGACAGCTAGCTCAAGCACCAGCCTCAGTCTAGCAAAAGTGTTCTCACAGTTTGAAAAGTCAGGGGATCATATGTTCACCTTACCATGTCGAATAAAAAAAATCAATCAATCAATAAATAAACAAACAAGCAAACAAACAAACAAACAAACAGATAAATACATTAGCATGTTGCTTTTTGTTAGCTTTAGACAATTTGGAATATTTATTTACTTCATACAGTGCAGTTGTTCTAAGTGACATAAGTAAGATAATATTAATTACACCATAATGCCTTTGAATGCTGAATTAATTAAAGTAGTAGCTTAATTCTGAAAATTAAAGTAGTGACACGTAATGAAGCTGCGAGTTACAGGTTATATTAACATGCTCCTTCTAATACGTTATTGTTTCAGTAGTAACAGCTCATTCACAGGGACACATATGGTGGATGCTCAACATAAGTGGATTTACTTGTTGACATGGTAACATCTGTAAAAAGAACTTTATTTAGCATATAAGGAAGGAAGGAGTCTCCAGTGTCAGAGCTTTGTAATAGTCAGTGGTAAAGCAGCAACTTTAAGTTTTCCCAAACTGTAAAGTCTTCAGCACAGAGGAATTTACACTTCTGGAAATAAAAAGTATGAGCACACTTGCATTGCATTATAGATAGTACGCAACCATCAAGAAAAACACACTATGAACAACATCATAAAATAACGTATATCGAAAATTCTTCTAGCGTTTGGGGGCGCTATTTCTTAAAACATCCGACTTTATAGTAAAAGTAGCATGACACCAGTGTTGTTTGTTAAATTATCAACTAAAACACCACTTCAGTCAAATTAAAGCTTAGTACCATTCAGGAAGTTTACAGTGTTTCATCTTACCGGCTGATTTTCCCATGAAAGACAACCTTTGCTAATACTTTTCATTCAGAACAACGTCTTTATGACTGCACAATGTAATTATAAGTATACAATGAAACTACTGTCGCACAGGGATTTATTGCCTGCTGTTCACTCATTATGGCTCCAATCAGCGGTGTAATGTATCTTCAAACACCTTTGATGTGTAGCTCGTTATCAGTTCACGGCGTGATTGAGAATTATCACAGTCATGTGCACAGCACATATCCAACCGCTGAACCTAACATCCGTCTCCGGTTTATTCAGACCTCCGGGTCCAAAAGGGTCCAAAATCTGAGTCCACTGCCAATATCTTGGGGGAAAAAAAATGGGTAATTACTCATTTTTAAAAACTATTTTGCCATGAAGATTCTATCATGCTTCACTAATATAATGTCCAAAACAGCACTGGTTGAAAGCCAAGGGTGTGGCCAATGTCTGGGGAAATTGTAATTAAGTAGAGTTTATATTGGTATAACAAAAATAAATTTGTAGTTAGCTAAAGCTACATAGTGAAAGTAGCTTAACTCCATTGAAGCTGCACCCATGACAAATAAAAGCTAATCGAAAGAAGCTGCCTGTCAGTTTGTTCTTGTAAATTGTTTGTTTGTTGTAAACAGTTTCTCATAAACAATTTGATCTGATGTAAACAGTTTGTTCCTGTAAACTGTCTGTTCCAATAGAAAGTTTCTTTTTGTAAACAGTCTGTTGTCGTAAACAGTTGTTTCCGTAAACAATTTATCCTTGTAAAGGGTTTGTTCTCATCAACATTTTGTTGTCATGAATAGTTTCTTTTTGCAAACAGTTTGATCTTATAAACAGTTTGTTTTCATAAATTATTTGTGCTCACGTAAAGAATTTGTTCTCATAAACAGTTTGTTCTCGTAAACAATTGTTCTCATAAAGTTTGTTCATGTAAACAAGTTTTCCTTGTAAACAGTTTATTATTGTAAACAGTTTGTTCTCATAAAGTTGTTCTCACATAAACTATTTATTCCTGTGAAAAGTAAACAATTGTTATTCACAGTGATAAATTCAAATATTTACAATATATTTTTTGTGAATCCATTTATTTCTGTAAAACTGCTTTGTGACAATGTCCAAATGTCCGCTATACAAATAAAATTGAATTGAATTATCAGAAACAGTTTGTTCTTTTAAACAGTTTATCATAGATAGTTTGTTTTTGCAAACAGTCTGTTCTCATTGGCATTCAGTAACATCCTTGATTTTCCAAAGCAACAGATTAAAAAATAGCTACAAAACTGATAAATAAAAATATATATATTGTATAGATACTATATAGAAATGTGATCTCAGTGATTTTGACTGTGGCATGGTTGTTGGTGCCAGATGAGCTGGTTTGTGTATTTCAGAAACTGCTGATCTCCTGGGATTTTCATGCACGATGTTCGCAAGAGTTTACACAGAATGGTGCGAAAAACAAGTGAGCAGGAGTTCTGCAGGCAGTCTCTTATCATTTCTTTCTCTCTCTCTCTCTCTCTCTCTCTCTCTCTCTCTCTCTCTCTCTTTCATACACATAAACACACACACACACTGCAATCAGCTAATTCTCTCTCTCCCCATCCATCCTCACACCTAATCTGCTCTAATGAAGTCCTGATCCCCAAATTAGACCCAATCACTTCAGACCAGGGGATAAATATGGCGGCTGTCACTGGCAGCACACAGAATTAGCCTGATGCTAATACATTAGAGCTACCTTAAGACAAGGTTGAAGCAAGGACTGGTAACTTTGCTAATCAAGCAGCTACAGTTAGCGTTTGCTTTCTGTCACAATTAATTTCCTTTAAACCAGTGATGTTTATAAACTAACAGTTAGTGGTTAGCAATGTTACTGTCAGGTTTGTATTTTTAGTTCAAATATCATCCAAACCTAAAAAGCTATCAGTTAGCAAGCTTGAAACATACCACAACAGCAAGTGCCTCTGTAGCTAGCTCTTTCTGTAACATCAGGAAGCAAATGCTACAAAATCTACCAAACAGTTTGTAGTGTCTGCTAGCTGTTAGCAAGAGCTTCAAACTATTTCACTCAGTGTTGTTTAACTTTTGATAGAAAACCTTTCTCACTGTTTAAACAGCTAGCGTTTAGCAACTACGTTCTGTAATAGTTATATTTTAGTCCAAAACAGCAATAACCAGCTAGCTGTTATGAACCAATTAAAATTTTTATACAGCAAAACATATTTTCGATCAATGTTTAAACAACTAGTGGGAGCCCTAATTTACAGTATTAGCACTGGGTGTCAAATATATAGTACAGAAGGTCTTAAACTGGTACGAATTGGAGACATATTCTTATTAGCTTAAACATGTTCACAGTATAATTAATCTCCAAGCATCTTTGAAGGCTCAAAGACATTTGTAAAGCTCCACATTGTAAATGTTTTCAGAAACACTGAATATTTTCAAAATTCCCGTTCATTGGGTGGGTGGCATGGTGGTGCATTGGTTACCAGGGTCCCTGGTTTGAGTCTCAGCTTGCTGTGTGTACATTTCTCCTCTTGTGCGTGTAGGTTCTCCAGAGGACTTTCCAATAGGTTGACTGGGTAAGATAAATTGCCCCTAGGGGTGAACATGTGTGTGGTTCCCTGCACTGGCCTGGGGTCCCATCCAGGATATATTCCCACCTCATAAGTGTTCCCAGGAGAGGCTTTGGAACCACTGTGACCCTGATCAGGATGAAGCGGTTACTTTAAGTGAATCAATGAATGGGGATATTTTCAAAAACGTTGTGTAGGTTGGAGATATTTTCAAAAACACTGTTCTCATGGAGGGGGGGCAAGGTGGCTTAATGGTTATCACTGTTGCCTCACACCTTTGGGGTTTGGGGTTCAATTCCTGCCACCTGTGTGCAGGGAGTTTGCCTGTTCTCCCCATGCTTTCAGGGGGTTCCTCCAGGTACTCTGGTTTCCTCCCCCAGTCCAAAGACATGCGTTGTAGGCTGATTGGCATTTTCAGACTGTCCGGAGTGTGTGTGTGTGATTGTACCCTAGGATGGGTTGGCACCCTGTCCAGGGTGTCCCCTGTCTCGTCCTCCGATTGCCCTGGGATAGGCTCCAGGCTCCCTCGCAACCTTGTGTAGGATAAGCGCTACATAAAATGGATGGATGGAGGTTCTCATGGATGGATACATTTTTGAAAACAGTTGTGGATGTAGATATTTTTGACAAAGCTGTTAACTTGAATGGAGATCATTTTGAAAATGTTGTGTTGTTGGAGATATTATTTAAAATGTTGTTGGAGATATGTTTGAAAACACCGTTCACTTGGACGAAGATATTTTCAAAAATATTGAGTGGCCGGAGATATTTTAAAAAAAAAAAGTTGTTCCTGTGGATGGAGATAGTTTTGAAAATGTTTGTGTGGACGGAGATTTTTTTTTTAAATTGTTTGTGCTCATAGAGATAATTTCAAAAACGTTTTTCTATGTGGATGGAGATATTTTGGGAAAAGCTGGTTGGTTGGATGAAGATATTTTTGAAAACATTGTGTGGTTGGAGATATTATTTAAAAAGTTGTTCGTGTTCACAGAGACAATTTCAAAAACATTGTTTGTGTAGATGGAAATATTTCCAAAAATGACATTAGTTTGTTTTAAAGTGAGATATTTTTGGAAAATGAAGCGGTAAAAAGTATTTATGTGTGTGTGGCCCCATGCCTTAGAAAAGAGTGGCACTATAAATTTCATGTTTACGATAACAATATAGTGCTTTGAATATTGCAATATATTGTAGAACTGATTACTGATACAAATACTGATCTTCCTTTACTAGCCGCTTGACTGGATTCTTGGATTTATATTTACTACATTTTACTTATAAATGTTTAATATTAACTGTGAGCTTCTTTTTCCTTTTGGTTTCTTGTGTCTTTCCCAAAGTCACCTGGACGATCCCGAAGTTTCGGGCTGTTAAGACGTGATTAACGCTCCACGACAGATTCATTCGAAATTCATCCATCAACTCTTATGATTCGTATGATTTTTTATGGCTCGTCGGACGTGTTTGTGTGTGAGCAGGCTGTGGTTTACACACATTTTCTTGCCCACCTCAGCGTTTTTTTGTCGTCCTCGCCCGAACAGAGCTGTGATGCATTTAAGAGCGTCGGTAACGGCCCACCTTTGCCGACCCACAGGCAAATAAAAAGTTATTGATTCTCCCACCTTACCCTTCCAAATAAGACTTATTGTTGCTGCACTTTTATCTAATCACTTGGCAAAGCAGAAATAGGTGGACGGGAAAAAATTAAACCCATGGCAGGGGGAGGGGAGAGGGGGTGACGGTGTTAATCCTCGCCCTGCTACCACGGTTTCACCTTTGAGAGATGAAATTAGCCCAAAAGCTGTTACAAATCAATGAAATCGATGCAATCCGCCGTAACTGACAGGAGCGGCGCTTACCTTCCTATCCTGCCTCGACTTAATCGCCCCTGAGAGCCTTGTTTACACAGGTTGCTTGTGCACTTTAATTAAATTAGCAAAAAGGGGACAGGTTTCCAAAAAAAAAATAAAAAAGAGGAATGAGAGCATTGGCCTGGCACTCGTGCAGCAATTCGGCTTGATTACTGTAATATTCAATAATGAACTCTTTATGCATGCAGCTGATGCAAAATATGAAAATGTGTCGCTTGAAACGATTCTTCTGCCGAAAGAGTTTATGTGAGTGGTGGGAAGGTTATTCAAAATTTTGTACATGATTGATTCTGGGCTCATTTTGTACCTAATCCTAATAGATGTTTTTTGTTGATATGTTTGTTTTGTTGAAAGACCACCAACTGCTTTAGTTCCCTTCCCCTTGTTACAGTATATGCTCAGAACATAGAATAATAAAAAGTTTATTTCACGCTTATGTAGATTACTCTGTCTGGAACACAGTGCACATGGTGGAAATACACCCTGAATGAGATGCGAGGAAACCTGAGAACCCGGAAGAAACCCTGGAGGAAATGTAGATTTGTGAACAGACAGTAACCGGAGCTGTGAGGCAGAGACCCTCTGTGCCACCGTGACAAGCATCAAAAATCGAAATTACATAGAAACACTGTACTGTACATGTGCATTGTCACGTATTTACAGTACAGTGAAATTCTCTTCTTCATATCCTTCATATCCTTCATATCCCAGCTTATTAGAAAGGTCAAAAAGTCAGCCTTGATGAACACAGAAGATTAGTGGCAGCTTGGGATTGAACTCATGACCTTCTGATCAGTAAAAAAAAAAAAAAGTGTGTGTGTGTGTGTGTGTGTGTGTGTGTTGTGTTTTGGGATCAAATGTTTTTAAATCTCTATTTATTAAATTTATTTTTACATTTTTACATTTTGAACATTAAGAATAAAGGGTAAGGTGAAAAACTATTAACTACTGCATTATTATTATTGTTATTATTATTATTATTGTTGTTGTTGTTGTTGTTGTTAGCGTGCCATCTGTAGGGCACTTGGTTAATTGCTGCTGTCTTGCAGGGTGGAGACACCTTTCCAGTGGCGCCATCTTGTGACCAAACAAGAACAATTCGGTAAAAAACTACATTTCCCAGAACACAATTCTGCGGATCTAGCTTTTTTTTTTTTTTTTTTTTTTACGTCCACGTGTTTTTTAGCTCGCGCGGTTCGTGCTGCCAAGCTCTTTCCAAACTTCACTTCCTTTCCTCCTTTCTGCAGGTCTAAGACAGGATCTAACTCAGCACCATGTCCACTGAACTGGGTAACAATAACTTTGCAAATGTGCTTTATTTATGTGGCACGCGCTGTAGTTGTGGCAGATTTTAGGGATTTTAAAGTTGTATTTTTCTGTGCACCAACATGCTGCTTAGTGTTCACCAGGCCAGGAGATGCGTGAAGTATGAAGTGAAGTTCTTTAATTGTTGATTTAAAAAATATATATATTATTATTGCATGTTTAATTAGCTGGGAGTGATTGTGCGCGTGCAGAGACAGTAGTTGGTTATGGTTTTGTATTTACTTACTTACTTACTTACTTATTTACTTATTTACTTATTTATTTATTTATTTATTTATTGGCACAATTTATAAAAACCTAATGCATTTAAGGTTGTAACCTGAGGTACTGAGAAAGTGAAAAGATAAATGTGTCAAAATCTTAATTAAATGTGGAAGTATCCAGCAAAAAAAATTTACAAAATAAAAAATTTAATTTATATATATATATATATATATATATATATATATATATATATATATATATATATAGAAGAAAGGGGCTACTTTTAAAATGTTTTCAAATATTTATAAATATTTTTTTTAACTGATAAAATTAAGTTTTCATGTGAAAAGTAGCTGTTACTTACCTTTAACAGGGGTGTGTAGACTTTTTATATCCACTGTATCTAAAACTTTGAGGTTTTCACAATTGGCTAAAATTTGACGTTAGCTAGTAGACTTCTAGTCTGGCATTAGCAAAGAAAACCGGCTAACTTAGTTCAATCTAGTTAATGTTAGATAATTAGCAAAAAATTTACCTCAAAATGCTTTTTCACATCTGTGTCTTCTAGAGAGGCGAAGGAGACGTGTCGTTTTAAACGAGACTTTACTTATTGAAACATTGAGGTGAGGTAGGGCCAGGAGCCCTCATCCTCAAATTCAACACGGCACTGTCCGGTGGATTATCTGTCTCCAGACGCACACTGATAGCTACAGCGTTAAGGATACGTGATTCCAGTTGTAGTGTACAGTCATTGGCTGGATGAGAGAAGAAGAGACCTTCAAAATTATACTTAAGTATAGTAACGAACTATAACTACTCAATTATTATCCACCTGTAGTTGCAGGTTTTCTCACTCTAAGTGTGACTCAAAGATTTGTTCTCACATGCAAGGCTTCGTTTCTATGCTCGTTTGATATGGTGACGTTTTCTGTAAGGAGGTGTTTAACATTTCTGGAAGGAGCCTCTGGTGTCAGTGCTCCGTAACGGTTTTCCGCCACAGTAAAGTCTTCGGGGCAGGAATTTATGTTTTGAGGTTTCTTGGTGACAAGCTGTGCTTTTTTTTTTTTTCCTTTTTTCTCCCCCAAATCTGAGAGATGGTATAACATAAGCGATAATACGAACTAACTTGGTACTTGGAAGTTCCACAAAATTAAACGTAACCATTTACGGATGAAAAGAATGAAGTGTTGTTTTTTATTTAATGGTAAATTCTAATGGTTGGCAACTTGCAGCGGTAGAAGAGGAATAATACAATGTGTAAAAATGATGTGATGTTATGGGAAAATAATCGACTTTGTGGTGGTAACATTCCTTTAATCTGTGTGTCTCAGCTCTCCTGAGTGTGTCCGATAAGACGGGGCTGCTGGACTTCGCGAAGCGGCTCGTGTCGGTCGGGTTGTCGCTGGTGGCGTCGGGCGGCACGGCTAAAGCTCTGCGAGACGCGGGACTCTCAGTGAGGTGAGATATATATATATATATATAGGTAGTATATGTGAGGTAGTGTGTATACTATGACTGAACACCATGAATGTGAATGACGTGACCTTTGCTCCTGTGCGTTTTCAGAGACGTGTCTGAGCTCACCGGTTTCCCCGAGATGCTCGGCGGTCGGGTTAAAACCCTTCATCCCGCTGTTCATGGAGGAATCCTGGCCAGAAACACTCCGTCTGACCAGGCTGACATGGAAAAACTCGGTTTTAATCTCGTGAGGTAAGATGAAGGATTCGCATAACTATGCTGAGCAGTCATTATTTGCTAGCTACATACAGGTTCAGTACAAAACTTTTGATGTTTGGACACTAAAATGTGAGAAGTGCACCAAGATTCGGTGGGTAAAAATAATTCATTTAGCTTCACTTGCTTCATGACTGAACATCATGTGATGCCACATGACACACAATTAAATTTTCCGCTTCCTCAGAATTAGCTCAGTGTAGGTGTGGGCTTGAGACTTGAGCTGATTGGCTCTTATGAGTTGGCTGGTAGAATTTGATTGGCCTCCACAATCCTACATAGCTTTAGCAACATTCTTTGACGTAAATGATGTAATTCATATCTAATTATTGTTCCTGTTAAAATATCTGCCTTTTAAAGAAATGTCTCGACATGAGTAGTTCTTTTATTTTTAAATATTCTTCTTTTTTGTATTTATCTTTATATATTTTTAAATATTGTGTGTGTATATAATATATATATATATATATATATATATATATATATATATATATATATATATATATATATATTTTGTGTGTGTATATA
>CM074941.1:2483840-2485181 GCA_037576815.1 Pangasius larnaudii | reverse complement strand
TATATATATATATATATATATATATATATATATATAATGTGTGTGTGTATATATGATTATATATGATTATAAATGCATTTAAAACATGAGCATTTTTAAGATTTATATAATATTTTTATATGCATTTTATTTTTTAAATCAATAAATCCGTATTTGTATGAGTTTCAGATTTTTTCCCCCTATTTTCACTTTTTTGGTGAGCTTTATGTTGCCAGTAACAAATAATTAATTTTAATAAAAACTATCAAACACAGTGTTTGGGCTTCAGTGTTATAAGTGTTATGTTTTGATAAAACGGTTTAAAAAAAAAAAAAAAAAAAAAAAAACGTTTGCAGACTTTTGATGACCCCACATCCTGTGTTTGTGGTTTTTCCAGAGTGGTCGTGTGTAACCTTTATCCTTTCATAAAGACTGTTGCGTCCCCGAATGTGACTGTGGCTGACGCAGTGGAGCAGATTGATATCGGTGAGCTGGACAGCAAGATCCGTCCTCCTTTTTATGGAAGGAACCAATTATTTTGGATTTGGTGGATGCCTTTGATATGAGATGATTAACCACTTCCTGTGCAGGTGGTGTTACTCTCCTGCGTGCTGCAGCTAAGAATCACGCCCGAGTGACGGTGGTCTGCGACCCAGCTGACTACGAGCTGGTGGCGAAGGAGATGGAGGCTTGCAGTGAGAGTGACACGTCAGTCGAGACACGCAAAACTCTCGCGCTTAAGGTGAGCAGAAACCTCCTTAAACATCACTGGTTTCATGCTCTGTTTACCAAGCTCCACCCCCCGTCAGTGCTCTGTTTACCAAGCTCCACCCCCCCTCAGTGCTCTGTTTACCAAGCTCCACCCTCCTCAGTGCTCTGTTTACCAAGCTCCACCCCCCGTCAGTGCTCTGTTTACCAAGCTCCACCCCCGTCAGTGCTCTGTTTACCAAGCTCCACCCCCTCAGCGCTCTGTTTACCAAGCTCCACCCCCTCAGCATTCTGTATACTTGCCGCCGCAGCACTATTCACTAGGCCCCACCCCCTTAGTGCTCTATTCATCAGCTAAATTGACCATTGTGACCAGCGCACCAGTGATCAGTGTGACTGCCATGTTTTCTAAATTTTCATTAGAGTCGCACCTTCAAAACTTTGCACAAAATTGCAGATACCAAGGAGTCTTATAGTGCATTTGGCAGTTGCATTTGTATAACTGATTTTTAGTGCCTTTCACAACACTGAATGTTTCTATGCTGGATATTTGATGTGTGTAAAGCTCTATCCATCCAGCGTGTGTCTGCGTGGTTATTGTGCAACGTGCGATTCCCTCACGTGCAGTTCTTAAGCAGCACACGCTGAAATCTG
>CM074941.1:2468840-2478840 GCA_037576815.1 Pangasius larnaudii | reverse complement strand
ATTCAGTAGAGCTAGGTGGCTAGCTGACCTCCAGTTGGTTGTCATTCAAGTAGATACGAATACTTTCTGGTACTCATTGAAAGTATTCACGGCTTTCTGTGCACGTGTTTCAGAGCGGGGTTGAGTACATCGCCGCTCCGTCAGGCTCCACCGCCGACGAGGTGGTCATCAACGCCTGCAACGAGCTGGGAATCACTCTGGTGCACACCAACCTGCGTCTCTTCCACCACTGAACACATCTCTACATCTCCAATCTTCCGGTTCCTGACTTCTGAGCCCGAGAGAAGACTAAGACCTCGTAGCAGCTCTTCCATTAGCGCCTTTCATTTGCTAAGCTGATTAGCATAATGTGTTGCATTTTCCCTGTTTTTGTGCTCTTTAAACATTCCTTCTTTGTACTATAACTAATAACAGCCATCCAGTTGTGTTAAATCACCTTGAGTGACTGTTAACATTGTAGTTAACGCTGTAGTAAACGATACAAAATGGTTACTTAACACTACAACTACTTCACATTCCTTTACACTGCCTGTGGCAGCTGATGCACCTGATACATGAGATTAAAATACTTTCTCCAAAGATCTATGTTGTGTTTTCTTGAACATGTCTCTACAAACCCTTCCTGGGATGATATTGGCTTGCTAAGTAGCTAGCTAGCACCATACTGCCTAGCTAATTAGCCATTAGCTTTACTAGCAAAGTAAACTAGGAAAGTAGTCACAAACTGAATACAGCAGAATTGAAATATGAGAAAATCAAATGACTAGCCAGCATTGTTATTAGCTGGCTTCTCGTATAATTAGTCTGATTTGTTTGTGTTAACTTGATTAGATAGCCAGTCTCGTGATAAACAGGTTTGTTATCTATATTAAATGGTCATTAGCTGGTTTCTTGCCTATGTTAGCTGGTCATTCTCAGGATTAGTTGATTTATTGTGTACATTAGCTTGGTCATTAGCTGGTTTGTTGTCTATATTAGCTGGTCGTTAGCTGGTTTGTCTGTATTAGGTGGTGATTAGCTGATTTGTTGTCTGTATTAGCTGGTCATTAGCTTGTTTGTTGTCTGTATTAGCTGGTCATTAGCTTGTTTGTTGTCTGTATTAGCTGGTTGTTAGCTGGTTTGTCTGTATTAGGTGGTGATTAGCTGGTTTGTTGTCTGTATTAGCTGGTCATTCTTGTGATTAGCTGATTTATTGTCTTCATTAGCTTACTTAGCTTGGTATTTAGCTGGCTATTTTCAGTTTAGCTTGTGTGTGTATTTTCAAATACATTTATTTATTTATTACATAAAACACAAATGCAAGTTCTTTGTAAAACTTTATTAAAAACGGGAATTTGACAGTAGTGAAGACTTTGGCACCAACAGTACAATTAGTTTTTTAACTGCATTTAATGAAAACACTTGTGGGGCCAAATGGATAAATAAATCACAAAGCATTCGACAAATCAGGACAGATCAGCAAAATCAATCTAAAAAAAAAAAAAAAAAACAGTGCTGGCTCTGAGCGAACTCATAGCCATAAGGAAAAAAATAATGGATGAATTAAAAAAGCTCAGTGTGCTAAAAGCTCATGTAACATTCTCACAAATCAGTGCTTGATTTTTGTTATTCTTTGTGCAGTTATAAAAATAGTTTTATCATTAAGGTTTTTTTTTTTAATAACACTGGTAAAGTAGATTTCTTTCATTTTATTTTGTTATTGAAATTTGGCTACATTCTGTGTATGTTTTAAAGCTATATGTTTTGTCTTCTTTATTTAAAAAAAAAAAAAAAACAGATGAAAGCCAATCAAATGCCTGAACGACAGCACAACCAATTAAAAGCAGTGAAAATTGCTATGGCATCGCTATGGTGTTGCTATGGCGTCGTGTCGGCTTCGCTGATTGGCTGAGAAGCAGCAGCGGTGATTGCAGTAACCAGTAGGAAGGCTTTAAGGCACTAGGGGGGTTAGTAGAGTCTCACAGACGTTACGTCTCACATCAGAGTTGTGTTAACAGGAGGGAGGGGGGTTTGGTGATTGGGGGGGAGAAGGTGAAAATCACTAATCACTTCACTCTCTAGGGTTGGGATTGGCCACGGCGTCAGCCAGGATATCCGGCCGGAGACACTCGATTGGGCAATGGATGTTCTGGAAAGAAAAAGATGACATATTAAATATATAATGCAATAGAACTAAGTACCGTAAACACTTAAATATAAGTGACCTAGCATTTTCCAGAGTGGTGTTGCTTACATCGGTGCGCTAACGTGGAAAAAAAAAAAGAACATTCAGAACTCACCACTTTGGCGATGCCGTCTCCGTAGCGGACCGGCTTCAGCAGATGAGTGTTGATCTCAGTTCCGGGCTTTTTGCAGTTTTCACAACGCCAACCCTGATGCCACACACACACACACACATTAATGAGAAAACACACCTAAATCTAAATCATGGTAAAAAAAAACAAACAAACACTGGATGTTGTTAAGAGGAGCATAAAAACACGATCATAGTCACGCATAAACAGTGGTAAATGTTCGCACCTGCTGTCCTCCGTAACAGGTGCAGGTACAGATCGCACCGAGATACTCCTTCTGCCACTGGTTTCCCACCTGGTACGTCTTTCCGTCATCATAACACGTCGATTCGTCTGTAAATGCAAAGCAGAAGCTCCTGAACACTCGACTGGACACTCTACTCTATGAGCCACCGTAGATCCGTTAGTGAACATGGGCGAATGTCGAACCCACCTAACTATTCGAAACCTAATCTTGCAAAAAAAAAACCCTAATCTGACCTAATGCACCTTTAAAGAAACGTAGCGTAATTACTCCGGAGGAACCTGGCACTCACGTGGCTCACACTTGAACTCTCCCTTGCCGTTGCCGAGGCACGTGCAGGTCATCATGTGACCGTTTTCCGCTTGTCTCTCCCACCGCTCGCCGATGTGGTAGTTGTTGCCGTTGTCATGGCACCACTCTGTGTGATAGAAGAAAGGCGACGTCACACAAAACACACACACACACACACACACACACACACACACACACACACACACACACACACACACACACAAAACACTTCATCAGGGTCTTCACTTTTCGACTTGGGTGCAGTAGGACCTCTTGACTGTTTCTGTTTTTTTTTTTAATGGTCATTTTATTAAAAACTTATTTTATCATTAAGAACCAAGATTAAATAGTGGATACTTATTAAGGAAGATTAGGCTAATCCACGTTCTTAAAGTTACACCTAAACATCAGTTTGTAAATCTGCCAGAAAATAAGGAGTCAGAATTAAACAAGTGCATGTTATTGCATCATAAAATATAAGAGCCAATCATGTTTCAGTCTCCTAATGAAGGCAATGCAACACTGGATTACCAGGGATTTGGGGTGTTTCCAAATTTGCATATTCATGTAAAGTTTTTTGATGAGTGTAAAAGCAAGATCTGGATTTTTTTTTTTGCCTTTTTTTGTGTAATAGCAGTCTTGTAACACCATTTAGACCATTTAGAACACATTACAAAGGTGTTTTTAGCCTAATTTCTTTTTTTATCTTGGGTTAATTAATGTACGTACTGGAGGAGTCACATCGGAAATGGCCGCTGCCCAGGCCCAGGCACCGGCACCACAGCTTGAAGCCGGTCTCGGACATGCGCTCCCACTCATCCCCTATGTTGTGATGAGTAGCCGTTAAAGTGTCGTAGCATGAATCTTCGCTGGTTGTAACTATCGCTGGGTCTGATAGAAAAATTTCATATAAAATGATGAGATTGTATGTTGAAAAATACAAATTTTCTTACTACAAAACAATAAGGATTTTAAACACTGAACTATTTAACGGACATGCTGTACCTGTGTTACCGGCGGTGATGATCTCGTCAAGGATTTTGTGCTTGAGTGCGTCTTTCAGAGCCTCGACGAGGACACGGTACGAAGCACCGGACGTCAGGCCGATCAGTGTGGCGCTGGTGGAGGTGGCAGGAAGTTGCAACTGCAACCGAACGAGTTCAGCAAACAATTAATAATGTGTCATATTTTTACCAGACTCACCCATCGCATGTGTGATGAAGTGGAGATACCGGTACCACCCAAAAGCTACTGATCGTTCTATAACAGCACGTCTCCAAGTTAATCAGCACCTTCTGACTAATCAGAACATCCAACTGTGTTTCTCATAAACAACCAAAACTCCAGAAACAGTGTGTTCTTATTGGCTTGCTCACCTGGAACATCTTCTCATTGAGCTGTGTGACTGGATGGCAGGTCACAAGGTAGGAAGAGCTCTGCTTGAAGGGTTGCCAACTGATGGTGGTCTGAGTCTGAGCCTCCTGTGGCGTCCCCGTCTTGTTTTCTGGAAAAAGGAAACCGTAAGCGTTTCTGTCGCTCAGTTGCACTATCTTGGGCACTCGTGAGCCGTCCGGCCCCGGGGCGGGCACGTAGATGAGAGTTTGGCCCGTCCCGGGGACGTAGGGGTTCGGTTGGTGCCCACTGTGAGGCAGAGTGGGCTGGTTGTTGTATTCGGTGTACTCCATGCCCTGGCCGCCCTCGCCTGGCCTCGGCTGCACCGTCGGACCCACCACGTTCACCACGATGTCCGTCTCGGGGACGTCCAGGGGACCAAGGGTGTTGTGGCGCGGAGGTACAGGCAGCAGAGACACTGTTTCCTCTGAGAGCAGAAAAGCCATTAGTAGCAAAGCGGGAAGATGAACGAAGAGATAAGACAGCGGCTAACGGCTAGCGGAGATCCATACAAGGAGAAAAGACTAGTTCAAGAAATGCCACAAAATGGAAAATATATTGTTAAAAAATACTGTAACAGGAAAGTAATTATTCCAGGTGGTTGCTAGGGTGTTGCAAGGTGGTTACTGTAGTAACCATGGTAGGAGGCAAGATCTTCCAGAACATTCCTCCATTCAACAGGGACAAAATCAGAATTTGAACGGTTGCTCTTGTTATAATGTTATATGTATATTTTTTTCATACTTCTCTTCGTGAAATTGTGAAACATTGATGGAAGCAAAGATCCAGAAGTTTCTCCTTTTTTTTGGATCTTAAGCATCATCAGCCACTGCAATTTGCCTCCATTTAAAGGCACAATTACATTTTTTAAGCAGAAAAATAAAGAGCATTGCACATGTAGTAGCACACACAGAACTATTAGCGTTACAGTAGACGTTGTTGCTAGCTTTAATATAACAGAGCCGGCCATAATGCGGAGGCTAACAGTCATCATGCTAGCGACTCAAAACTTCTTTTTGTCTGCTCTTACCACTGAGCAACAAAAAGAGGGTTTTGAAGGAGTACACCTTCGTTACAAATGTAACCCTGTATGTATATGTGTGTATACATGTGTGTGTGTATGCTTACGTGTACTGGCCCTGCCCACCAGTGCTGGACTTCTCAGTGTGTTCTGCAGAGCGATGATCTTAATGATGTACACAGTGGATGGTTTCAGGCCTACAATCACATCAACACTGAACACTCAGTATACTGACGAGACAACATCTGGACAACATCAACACACACTTTACTCCTAACATCTACATGAGAATTACAGAAAATATAGGTATTATATAGCGTATGAAGTATTATGTTATGCGTGTCCATTCACATGGAAAGGCTTTTCTTGTAAAATTCAGAAGTTTTGAAAACCACTTAGAACCAGTTCATGTACCTGTGATGGTGGCGTAGTTGGTGCCGGCGTGTGGGCGTGGCGTGAGCTCACGTGGGCTGCCTCCTTCTTCCTCGTAGGTGATGTAATATCCTGTGATGTGGCTGGTGGGCGGCTGCCAGTTGAACGAGATGGAGTTCGGAGTTAGAGACAGGAACCGGAGGTTAGTAGGGGGCTGGAGGGAAGACCCAACTGGGGTAACACACACACACACACACACACACACACACACACACACACACATGGAAAGTCAAGAGCACGGATGACCAAATAAGGTTTCTATCGTGTTTTGGTTTTGAAATTTATATAAGGAAGCTAGTTATGCTTTACTTTTTTTTTCAAATGAGTATTTATTAGGAATCAAATTTGAAAGCTCTCTGTGTGTGTGTGTGTGTGTGTGTGTGTGTGTGTGTGTGTATGATATGGTACTTGTTTTGGTGGTGAGGGTGAAGGGTGCACTGCGTCTGTCTCCGTTCAGTGTGTAGATGTTGATGATGTAAGCGGTGCCAGGCTGAAGACCTGAAACACACAATAAATAATAAAAAATAATAATAATAATAATAATTTATTTACTGTAGATAAAGAACCAAAAAGAAAAGAAAAGAAAAGAAACATATGAACTAGTTGTAAATACATTTACAAGTCACATCCTAGCATTGATTTGTATTCTTTGTATTAGAATGAAATGAAAATGGAAGCATTGATTAGGCTAGAACACTAGCTCGAGTTATTTACTTCTAGCTAGCTGTCCCTTTAAACCCTTAATGAGCAAAACATTACCTGTAATTATGGCACTGTGCTGATCAGCTGGAATCTTCTTGCTGATGGGTGGATAGTTTCCTGAGGCGGGCTTGGCCTCAATCAGGAAGCCTGTGATTGGCTCGTTCTTGGAGCGCCAGCTGAGTGTAATGCTTGTCTCCTTCACTTCGCTGATGCGAAGGCGCCGGGGAGGGCTGATGTCTGCCGAGCCAATCAGAGACAAGCTTAAGGTTAAATGTTTTGATTTACCCACACACTCTCACCCTGTTTACTCTTGTCCACTTCCCTTAGTCACTTCCCTTTAGTTGCCTTCTTAAAGCCTCTTGTATTACTTTGTCGAGTAAAGACTATTTGTAGAACAGTTAGCTAGTTAGGAAGCCAATATCACCGGGTATATTGTTCATTGGACCATATAAAACACACTTTAAACTGCTATAAAATGCTGCAAGTGCACACCTCACAGAGTGCAGGGGAAGTCAACATGTGCGTGAAATCTGATCTTGTAGCATCTTACAATTCTAATCATTACTTGCTCAGAGAGTTCTGATCAAACTGTTCAGTTACTACAGACAAGTAATAGTTTAAATAGCTGATTTTCATTAATGTATTTTGTGAAATATGTCCACTAGGGGGTGCTGCAACCCAAAAAAATGGCCACAGCTTGTCAATCTGGTATGCTTTCCATACACCAGAAATCCACTATTGCCTAAAAAAATCAAATATTAACAGCAAATGACCTCCAATCAACCAATCAAATTATTAACTAAGCAAATTATTTCCACTCTGAATGAACAATTGAACACAATTGTTAAATGTGTTAACTGATCTACCAATCTGCTAACAATTGCAAATTTGGGTCTATTTGCAAATCAGTGCTTGGACCCCGCTGATTGCTACTTGCTATTTCCTGGATTCTGAAATCATAAAATTTCAGTCTAGTCTAACTGCAAATCAGTGCTTTGGTCCCAGTGATGACCATTTTATTAATATTATTAATAATTTATTAATGTTGTAGTTACTGTTATGAATAGTATTATTATAAAACTTTTTCACCTTCAGTTGTAGTGACCTCTCCAATGAGCGGTTGGCTGCTGACTGAATCCTTCAGCGCGTACACATACACCTCGTACACCGTGGACACCTGGAGACGGAAAACAGTAAACAATTATACCTCCAATAAAAATGTGCATATGAACTAATTCCACGCAATTCATACAAATCATTTTATAAAGTATACGATATATAGGAGTACAACAAGGGTGGAGTACGGGGCTACTTCCGTTCCTGACATAAATAGATGACATCAACATGGAAATAGTCTTCTTTTTAAAGGGCACCCCCCCCCAAAAAAAAAAAAAAAAAAAGTAAATTAAATTCTGCAAATGTTTGTACACCCTTAGGACACAATAATTGCTATAAAGTCATTTATAACATCAAAGTATTTTTGTGTTTGTGTTTTGGATTTTATTTATTGTTGATATATACACCCACATTTCATTTTGGACCTCTTTGGAAATGTATTTTTTTTTAAATAGCTCAATTTTTAAAAATTATTTTCATTAAAAAGCTACAGGAGATGCAAACCTTTTCATGACTGTCTGTGCAATCAAACGAATGAGATTACCTACAAGGTTAAACTGGATCAGTGAGGTAAAAGGGGGAAATTTTTTTTTTTACCAGGAGTCCGGTGACGGTGACCTGCATGGTATCAGGAGCTACGGTCATCTCTTTTGGTTGTGCGATGTTGTTTTTGGGCGTCACAAGGACACGGTATCCACTCAGCCTGACGTTTGGTGCCCTCCAGAGCACCACAAAGGACGAGGGGCCCACGTCTCCGAACTGGATGTTGGTGGGGGCGGGGACAGCTGCAGGTGGTGGAGTGTACCGAAGGAAATTGTAAGAAAGTGACAGATTATAGTGTTTTTTTTTTGTTTTTTAATTCTAAGTTAGCATAACTTAGTCAACTTTTCTTAAAAACCAAGAGGTGTGTATAATGTTGTTTCACACAAGTATATACAGTGTTCGTTCTGAGTCATAATTTGCTAACTAGCTAGCAAGCAAGAGTTCATCTCAAAGTCATTTCAGGAAAGACTACAGTGTGTATAAAATAATACCACCAAAGGGCAGGTGTTACACTTAGAAAAGCAAAGTTTTTAAAAAATTTTAAAGTTCCCCTAAATTATTTAATCATAAAACTTCACTTTTTGAGGAAATTTAGTCTAAAATATGTTAAAATTGTATTTTAAAAAAATCATCAATGCTGCAATCCTTTTAGGAAACATGGCAACTGAATATGTTACTGGAAACCTGAGTTACTATTGTACATTATTGTATTACCTGAAGTAAGTGTTGTCGCATCATAAAATATAAAAGCCAATCAGGTTCCAGTATGCAAATGCATGCCATGTGACACTAGTTGAATGTGTAGAATAAGAGGCTAATTTGCATATTCATAGCATCTGGATCTCTTAATACATATCAACGTGTGTGTCTCCTGTTGCAATGCTTCCTGGCTAAGTAATAATTCTGTGATCTAATGAATTAGACTCAACCTGCACTTAAGCTATCAGTTTTGGCATCGGAAAAAAACCTTGCCTTTGGCACTGGATGCCTCACGGATGGTGTGTGTTCCCTCCAGCTGCGAGGTGGCGCCTCGGTCGGTCGTGGCGATCACTCTGACGCTGTATTCAGTTCCAGGTCTCAGATGTTGGAGGAGCACATTATTGTCGTCCCTGCTCGGAGCCGGTATCCATTCGAGTTCTCCCGTCTCCGGGCTTGAGTAGAATACGCGGTAAGAGATGACACGACCATGCGGGGGCTGCCAGGACACGCGCAATGAGGAGCTGTCCACATCGGAGAACGTCAGCGCGTTGGGAGCTTCCAGTGCTAAAGAACAGAGAGGGGAATCATGAGGTAAAAGTTTTGATATTAAGTGCATATTAAGAGGCAAGTGCTGATATTAAATATTGGTTTTACAATATAGTATAAAAATGAAACTACCTCATCATTTAAACTTACATTTATAGTCATAAAACGCTGTCTATCATGTTTCTCAAACATTTAATCTGCTAATCGGTGAACAGAATGACAGACTTGCTTTTTTCCAACCCCACAAACACAATGCTTCTTTCCTGGATCAATATTAATCTTATTATTTGGCAATAAATCTGTTCCTAGATCAGTGTTATTTATTAATAACCGTGTTCCTGGATCAGCATTATTCACTATTAATTTTGTTCCTATTAAGAACTATTATTATTCAGAATAAGCGCTGTTCCTGGATCAGTATTTTTACATTGTTAATGCTGTTCCTGGATCAGTATTTTTACAGTGTTAATGATGTTCCTGGATCAGTATTATTACATTGTTAACGCTGTTCCTGGATCAGTACTGTTCAGTGTTAACACAGTTCCTGGATCAGTATTTTTACAGTGTTAACACTGTTCCTGGATCAGTATTTTTACAGTGTTAACGCTGTTCCTGGATCAGTATTTTTACATTGTTAACGCTGTTCCTGGATCAGTACTGTTCAGTGTTAACACAGTTCCTGGATCAGTATTTTTACAGTGTTAACACTGTTCCTGGATC
>CM074941.1:2451558-2465376 GCA_037576815.1 Pangasius larnaudii | reverse complement strand
TATATATATATATATATATATATATATATATATATATATATATATATGTGGGTGTGTGTGTGTTATTTATTATTATTTATTTATTTATTGTTGTACTAGATCTATTTTCAGATCCATTTTAAACTATTATTATATAAATAAATAATAAAAATATAATATAATATAATATATAAATAAACATTATTATTTATCTATGTATTACGTTTAACATACTATGTATTATACCAAAATGCCATTTTTCTATTTTATTAATAATATTATTTTATTTGGATTATATATTAAGATCATATATGCAGTTATTATAATTAACATTATTTGGCTATATATTTTGTTATGCATTTTCATGAAGTATGTAATAATTCATTTTATTATTATATTTGAATTATAATTTTTTTTTAATGTTCAATTTTGATATTTTTAATAATCATGGCTGGATCTCCTATACTGTGTATAAAAATATGGAATCTCCTTAGAAATAAATCTTGAGCTCCATTTTTCACATACAAAAAAACAGAGACAATATACTCTTATGATTATTGTTATTATTATTGTTATTATTATTATTATTATAGAAATACGAAAATGGTCATACGTTGGAGAAGGTAGGTGCTGGTGGCTCCGCCCACGTTTACTTCTTGTATGTTGTCGTCATCGTTGCTCGGGTGATAGCGAATCACGAAGCGGCTGATCTCTGACTGGCGGACTGAGGGGCGGGTCCAGGAGAGGCGCATCGAGTCTGGACCGACCTCGCCGAAATTCAGATTGGTGGGAGCCGGAATGGCTGAAAAAAGTGGGGACATGCAGAGAGAGAAAACACACACACACACACACACACACACACACACACACACACACAAAACCTTTATGTGCACTGTGCGGCTCATAAAAAACTGCCTCAATCAGTTCTACTTCATTTCTTTTCCTTACGTTAATAGGAAAGTGTAAAAATATAATGCGTACATATAAATTATACATTAATTTTGACTTTTTTTTAGCTATGTAGAAAATCCTTTTGGGCTGTGTGTTGCGATGTATCTGTATCTTTGATTTTTACTTTTCAACCAAACAAATTTTTTTTGGACTGCATTTTTTCATAAAGTTTAATTATTCGGTCCAAGTTTTATGTCATATTTAACCCCCTGGTTTTCCTTTTAAGACAGTTTTCACTCTTTGCCAGCGTCCAAGTTTGAACCTTTTGTCTGCATTTTTAACATCTAAAAATTTTTATTATTAATTGTATTTTAGGTAAAATTAGAACTTTTGGGTTAAATTTGAAATCAAATAAAAAAAAATGTAAATAATACTTGATTAAAATTAAATTGAAATCTTTATATTTAAACCAAACTAAGTCTTTGATTACGTGTCTTTATTTTTTTAATCAAATCATTTTTTGTTTAAATTGAAAATTAAATAAACACAGTCTAATTCTTAAAGTGGAGCGAAGTACAAAAATAAAAAAAAAAAAAACATCAAAAAAATACAAAAATTATTAATTTTGTAATTAAGAATAAATTTGAATTTTTGTCTTGTATTTTAACTGAAATTTAAAAACATTGTTTTCTATTTCTAACTAATTCAAATCTTTAAAATTGTTACTCGTGTATGAAACCCAATTTTAATGATTTGTATTTAATTCAAATTCAAATTGTCTTTTTTATTGTGTTTTTTTAAAAATTGTGTTTTAAGCCAAATGTAAAAAATTAAAGTTAAGAGAATTTGTTTGCATTTTAAACTAAATTAAATGTGTAAAACATTTGGCATTGTCTTTAATATAGACTTTTTAAACTTTTTTCTTTGCTTGTTTTAAATAGCTAAAGCACGGATTTGGATATAAAACCTGTGTATATTTTAAATCAAATTCCAACACTGAGTTTGCATTTTTAAACCAAATGAACCCAGTTTAGCACGTTAAACAAATTCACCAGCTTGCGTTTGCTGCGTGATCGTTGTCGGCTCGCTCTCGCTCTCCTCCGTTAGCACAATCACGCTGATGTGGTAGTCGACACCGGGCTCCAGCCCCCGAACCGTATAAAAACTGGTGGATGAATCCAGCGAATCCTCCAGGATGGGCAAACTCTCCCCGGTGGCCATTACCGTGATGCGGTACCCCGTAACGGCGGCGTTGTTTATAGGCGTCCACTGAATCCCGATGGTGGTGTCGGTGACATTGACGTAGCCGAGGTCTTTCACCTTCGGCACGTCTGGAGCGAGTTCGTTTAGAAACGCGAGCAGAGGAGAAAACAGATCGTGATCATGCGCAGTTAGAGATTTGATTAAAAGAGGAAATTACAACTGGATGCATGAGATTGAAATGGCGCATGCAACAAAATTCAACAAACCAACAGTGCATATATTATAATAACTACAGATATGACATACACAATATGATCAATTACAGGAATGATGACCAGCAATCAAGTGCTACGCAATTAAATGAAATGTTCTTAAACATTTCTTAATATGTTCTTAATATTTCTTCTTTGTATGATTGTTATCAAGACAAAATCATATTCAGTACAGAAAATGAATTAAAATATCGAAGCAGCCAGAATTAATGCAGAACTGATTGACAGCTAATCTTTCAGTTATAAATTAGCTACAATAATCAAAGTCAAGACGGAAACGTTAACGTTTAGAGAAAAACGTCTGTCAAGTTCTCGCAATTTTAGATCGGATATTTTAGCACCACCGTTCGGTCTCAGAGAGAAGACTACAGTCCGTCGTCTTGTTTCTTTGTTTCACACTTTGGGAATTTGTTTTGGGAATTTGTGGGGTTACAGTTAAGAAAAGTAAAATGAATCTCCCCAGTGGAACCGAGTAATTTATATTAGAAACAAAATTCGCAGTGACCTGGTGATTGCATTCTAGCCAAAATTCTATTCTAGCTAATTCTAGCTAAAAACTATTCACCTCAATTATTAGCAATACAAACACCACACTTCTTCCAGCACTGCTTTGTAACAATTTAGAGGAAAACATCATATTCATCATCTGCATTAGCATATTTCCTGTAACGAATAACGCTAGGCTAACCAGAAGCTCCACGTGACGATGATCGGTGGTTACCTTGTGTGATAACTGAGGAGATGGGTTCGCTCTCCAAGTGGTTTTTAACGGTGTAGACGCTGATGTTGTACTCAACACCAGGGCTCAGGTTCTCCAGCGTGCACGAAGTCTGTCTGCCCCGCACAAACTCCTCCAGAGAATTCCCACGCTGCCCCGAGGTGGGCGTACACGTCACCCGGTAACCCGTGATTTCTGAGGATGGGGTGGGGGGTTATGGGTGGAGCGAGAGAGGGAGAGAAAGGGATACATTTGGAATGATGTTGGAAAAAAGGATAAAAATTAATAAGAAATATAAATTAAAATATAGATTAAAAAAATATAAATAAAATGTGAACTAAATATATATAAAATGCGAATGACAGAATGAGAATAGCATGAGATAAAAAATGAAAAAAAAAATAGCACGAGAAAAAAATGAAAAAAAAAAACAAAAAAGGAAATGAAAGCAAGAACAAAAAAATTTTAAAAGGACAATTTATTATAAAAACTGAAAATTGAAAAAAAAAATTCTGCAAAAACCTTTATAGAAAAAAAGAATAAAAATAAAATATATTTTTTTAAACAGTTTAAAAAATTTGCCCTAGAAAGATTTTTTTTAATTTTCAATTTTTATAATAAATTGTTTTCTATATATAAAAATAGTAATTTAAAAATGGATCATAGAAAAATGGAAAAATAGAAAAGCTGTGCTTCTGTGGCAAAAACAAAAACGTAATTATAAAAATAAAAATAAAAATAGAAATAAAACAGTTCTGAACCTTGTTTCTAAGCCTTAAAAAAGTTCTGAACAAAAAAGTTAAAAATACAGTTAAAAAAAAAAACTAGTTCCGTGGCAAAAACAAAAGAAATTCAGCATTGCTAACACTGACAGTAACACTAACACACACAGACACACAGCTGAGGTGTGTATTTACCGGGAGTGGTGGACTCGCGCCAGCGCACGTTGAGCTCGCCCGTGTCGGGGTTGGACACCACATTCAGATTACTCGGTGGAGACAACGCTACAGAAAAAACATGAACACGAGATACTTTAACATTCACGACATTCACTTTTCTGCGTGTTCATCCGACTCGTGCTTCTCCTTTGAGGCTCTTACGTGTAACCACGTTGCGTGCGATAGGGCTGCCCTGCTTGCGGCCGTTGAAGAGGGGCTGCAGGCTGTATGTGTACTCCACTCCGGGGGTCAGGCCTGAGATGTAGATACTTCCTGAGTCGGAGGTCACGACCCTGGGAGCCTCACCGCCCTGACTGGGCTTCACCGACATCTGATTTAAACAAACACACACAATCAAAAAGTGGTTACAATTGTGAGAAAACTGTTGCTGTGCAGACAACGTAAAGACACAGAGACAGTAGAAATGAGACAAAACTGTAGAGAATATCAACATTTTCCTCAGATGTGTTGGTAAATTCTTAGAAAACGACTCTGTTCAACTAATATTACACTGTAATTACACTTAGCATCAACCGCTAGCCAAACGTTCCATGATTTCCACCACTTTGAGAAGTACAGGAAGTTTAAAAGTGGTTAAAGTTGTGAGAAAACTGTTGCTGTACAGACAACGTAAAGACACAGTGACAGTAGAAATGAGACAAAACTGTAAAGAATATCAACATTTTCCTCAGATGTGTTGGTAAATTCTTAGAAAAACGATTCTATTCAACTAAAATTACACTGTAATTACACTTAGCATCAACTGCTAGCGGAACATCCATGATTTCCACCATTCAAAAGTGGTTAAAATTGTGAGAAAACTGTTGCTAGGCAACTAGGAAGCAATGACAACAAATTAGATGCTATCTAATGACTACAACTAATAATTTAGCTAGGTAGGGAGACAAAGTGACAATAGAAATGAGACAAATGTGTAGAGAATATCAACATTTTCCTCAGATGTGTTCGTAAATTATTTAAAAAAAACTCTGTTCAGCTAAAATTACACTGTAATTACACTGAGCCTCAACCGCTAAATGTGTTTACCCTGTAGCTGAAGCGAGGAACAGGAGTCCAGGAGACGATGATGGAGGTGTCGGTGACGTCCGTGGAGAAACGGGGGGCGTTACCGAATGGCACAGCTGAGGAGCGAAAAAACACGTTTTAAGTGCTAAAAATTTTAAGTGCTAATTCCACAGAGACTGCTCACTGCTAACGTAACAACTCTCTTTATTTACTGTTTTTTAAAATGTTCGTAGCTGCTATTATTTGTTTATTACTCCTTTTACATGCTAGCTACATGGCTAACTGCTCCTGCTACATTTTATCGTTGTAAAGCAACTACAAGGGCTTTGCCTCCAATTATCCGATCCTTAAAAAAAAAAACACGCTAGCAATTTCAATGTCTATTTCTAATTAATAGCTTTTTGGTAGCCAAATTCCTACCTGTTTATTATTAGTAAAGTTAGTTTTCAAGCTAACTAGGTGGCTAACATCAAGAAAGCGTACGTTTTTGGTAGCTATTCGTCTTGCTTTTGTGATTTCGCAGTGTCACTGTGAACTCACAGGTGGTGGCGGTTCCGGAGACGCCCTCGCTCAGCGTGTTGCCCTGCTCCGAGTGCACTGTGATGGTGTACACCGTGTCCGGCTGCAGGTCCTGGATGGTGTACTGGGTCTCCTCGGGTCGGACCCTGAGCTGCAACGGCGAGGTGGAGTCCTCCGCGGTTATGTAGAAGCGATAGCCGGTGATTTTGGCCTGTGGGGCGGCCCACGCCACCAGAACTGTGTCTTCTGTGACGTCTGGAAAGCGCAGGTCTGTAGGAGCGTCAGGTCCTGAAGGAACAAGAGGTCAAAGGTTAACAATGGGGCTATCTATATAATTAAATAAATATCGCTTGAATAAATACTATATAGGAATGCGTATGCAGACTCACGGGTAGACTTCTCGCCCACCAGCGGCTGGCTCTCGGCTCCACCGTAGACGGCGTAGACGTAGAAGCGGTACAAGGTGCCGGGCTGCAGGTGCGTGATCTCGGCGTAGGCGTTGGGCGTGGTGGGGAGCGCTAGCGGCTTCTGTGTCGCCTGGCCGTCCGAACTCAAGGGTTCATAAGTCACGCGGTAGCCGGACACCTCGCTGGGCGGCCCGGTCCACGTGATCGTGATCTTCACGTCAGTGACCTCATAGAACTGAAGCTCAGTCGGTGCCTGGACTTCCTCTGAGGGCGGAGTCACAGAAAGTCACGTTAAAACAGAAGGAAATGATTCGCATGAACGTAAAGATCAGAGTTAAAGAAGAGAATCGATTCTTTTTCTTTCTTTCTTCTTTTTTCCTCTCCCTCTGTCTTCTTTATTGCTTTCTTTCCTTCATTTCATTTTTTCCTTCATTTTATTTTTTTTCTTTTGTTTTTGTTTTTACTTCTTTCTTTCTTTCCTTCTTAAATGTTTAATTCATTTTCTTTCTTTTTTCTTTTATTTTACTCTTTCTTTCATTATTTCTTTCTCTCTTTTCCATTCACTTTCTTTCTTACTTTTTCTTTTTTTACCTTCACTCTGTCTTTTTTGTTTTTAACTCCCCATCTTGTCTTCCTTCTTTCTTTCCTTATTTCTTAAATTTTTAATTCATTTTCTTTCTTTTTCTTTTATTTTACTCTCCATCTTTGTTTCTTTGTTTCTTTGTTTCTTTGTTTCTTTCTCTCTCTCTTTTCCATTCATTTTCTTTCTTACTTTCTTTTTTTTTTAACTTTTCCTGTCTTTTTTTGTTTTTAACTCCTGTCTTTCTTTTTTAAATTTTTAATTCATTTTTTCTCATTCTCTTTCTTTCTTTCTCTCATTTTCTTTCTTACTTTTTCTTTGTTTACCTTCACTCTGTCTTTTTTTTCTGTCTTTTCCCCTATCTTGTTTTCTTTCTTTCTTAAATTTTTAATTCATTTTCTTTCTTTTTTCTTTTATTTTTTACTCTCCATCTTTCTTTCTTTCTTTCTTTCTTTTTTTTTACTCTCCCCCTGTCTTGTCTTCTTTCTTTTTTCTTTCTTTCATTTTTAATTAATTTTCTTTGAAAATCTTCTGCGTTTTAAATTTCTCGGGGAAATACGTCCATACTCGGGTGATGATCTAATCCCAGGTTTGAATCTAACAAAAAGGCAAATTAATCAGCGCCCCCTAGCGCCTGCTGCCAGGTAACGCCGTGTTCATCACTGCGGGTTTCCTCGTTACCGGTAACACATTTCCTATATGTACATAGGATTAATATTAATATTAATATGAACAGAGTTTCTCACATCTATCCAAAAACGAGAAAAACAAACAAACAAAAAAACAGTGATGAATTCTTTGTGAAGGAGAACGAAAAACAGGAAAGCTGCTTTCTTTGCAGGAGTTTCCTCTGCAAGTGTGTGTGTGTGTGTGTGTGTGTGTGTGTAAAATTGCCAGGTGGCAGGATTATCAAATAAGGAACCCAAAAAAATGAACAGCACACACACACACATGCACATATGCACACACACAAACACACACACACACATACACACACACACACACACACACACACACCTCCTGTTGTGACCTTATAAGGTGCTCCTTTTGCAGGAGACACTCACATGGAATGAATCACATGGAAACCTGGCGCACACCTCTGTGTGAGAGAAGTGTGTGTGTGTGTGTGTGTGTGTGTGTGTGTGTGTGTGAGCCCAGTGCATGCTGGGAGAGAAAACTGTTATGCTTCATAGGAAATAAGCAGTTTTAAAGATTTGAAATCGGCATACGTCTAGCTTACATCATGCTTTCCGATGTTTAAAATGTTTAAGAGCGCTCCTAGGACAGGATTATTATTATTATTATTATTATTATTATTATTATTATTACTGCATGTGAACAGAACCCTGCGGTTAAGAAGGTCCAGAAAGGACAGGAAGAAAAGCACAAAAAAAGAAAGAAAAAGAAAACTAGATGGAAAGAAAAAAGGAGGGAGAGAGAAAATAAACAAAAAAGAAAGAAAGAAAAAAAGAGCTATGGTATGAAAAAAATGAAGAAAGAATGTGAAAGAAAAAAGACTTCTGGGACTAAGAAAGAAAGAAAGAAAAGAAAAGAAAGAAAGAAAGAAAGAAAGAAAAAAGGAAAAAATAAAGAATGAAATGTAACAGTTAAGGTATGAAAAAAATGAACAAAGAATGTGAAAGAAAAAAGATTTCTGGGCCTAAGAAAGAAAGAAAGAAAGAAAAAGAAGCTTTGTTTGGAATGAGGGTGGGTGGAAATGGGGGCGGGGATTAGGGGTGGAACTGGGGGCGGGGTCTGTTTAATGAGGGCGGAGCTCAAGGAGTAAAAAAAAAATAATTGTTCGCATGTAATTGAGCTCCACCTTTTTAGGCGTTACAGACCTCACGGCAGATGTTGCTTATTGCCGCTTTAAGGCTTTAAGGCCCGGTGTTATTTGCTCGATCTCTCACCGGGTCGCGACTCTCCGGCTGTGTGGACCTGCAGCACCACCGGCACGCTCTCCAGGTTTTCCTCCACGGCGAAGATGCTGACGTTATACGACTGGCCCGGCTGGAGGTCAACCAGGGTGACCGAGGTCACCGTCTCGGGCAGGATGAGCTCAGTGCTGCTGCCCTCCACAGACGGGGTGTACACCACACGGTAACCTCCACACACACACACACACACACACACACACACACACACACGCAAATCAAATTTCTGTCTAGAATTCCGGATTAACGGAACACTTCAGTCAAAAGTGAGTTTGGAATGTACCAGTGATCGGCGCTTGTGGTTTGGTCCAGGAGATCACGATGGATGTTTCTCTGACGTCTGTAACTCGGTGATCGCTCGGCATATCAGGAGCTGAGAATCACAAACACGTTGCACGTTACACTATACGCATGCAGCTACTGTAACTAGCGAGCTAACAAATGCTAACTCGATTTCTAACTCAAATTGCTAACTTTCCAACGTGATTAGCTAGCCGGTTTGTTAGTTCAGCTACCTTATTAACAGCTAGCATATGTCACAAGCTAGCTTAAAAACTAGCAACCGCAAGGACAGCTAGCACATGTCGCTTGTTGTTTTATGCGGGTAGTTAGCTAGCTATGCTAGAAATGAGTAATGAGTAAGGAACAAAAGTGATTTGTTTGGAAATTTGAAGCAAGTAGCTTGTGCTGCAGCTAGCTGATAGGTAGCATAGTAACTTTCCAGCTAGCAGCTAGCTTTCACAATATGTTTCTTGTTGATTTTTGGTCAATCTAGAATTAGTTAGCAATTGCAACTAAACAAGTTTCGCTGTTTCGCTAACAGCTAGTTGTTACGAATTAGTAAGAAACAAATAGCTGGAAAATTTGTTTGAAAATTTAAAGGTATTCTTCAAACTCCAAGACATATGCGCTTCTAGCTAACTAGCTATTATGTTAGCTAGCCGGTTAGCCAATAGGTAGTGTAGTAACTTTGCAGTTAGTTAGATAACTATGCTAGTTGCTAATATTTTGTTGACAGACGGAACAGTAGCTGAAGTGATTTATTAGGAAATTTGAAGTAGATAGCGTAGGAACTTTCCGGCTAGTAGCTAGCTTTGGCAATATAGTAATTGTTTCATAATTTAATTCATACCGGTGGTCTGAGAGGTGGTCAGGATGAGGTTTGTGGTTCCTTTTGGCTCGACTTCATAAACCTGAACGTGGTACGTTCGGCCTGGCAGGAGGTTGTCGATGTTCACCGATGTGGCTGTGCGTGGGAGATCTGAAAAAAATCAAAACATTTGATTAACATTTTTAACTATTCATATTTACCAATTTTTAGCTTTTTTACTACACTAGTTTGTCTGTTAGTCTCTTTATTATAACGCTAGTTTGTGTGTTAGTCTGTTTACTGTAAGGCTAGTTTGTGTGTTAGTTTGTTTACTATAACGCTAATTTGTGTGTTAATTTGTTAACGGTAATGCTAGTTTGTGTGTTTGTTTACTGTAATGCTAGTTTGTGTGTTTGCTTGTTTACCAGAACGCTAGTTTATGTATTAGTTTGTTTGTTTACCAGAATGCTAGTTTGTGTGTTAGTTTGTTTACTGTAATGCTAGTTACCGATCACCGTGGGCTCAGCTCCATCCTCAGAGAGTTCGTACTGCACTCTGAATCCGGAGATGGTCTCAGACGCCGATGTCCAGGAAACAACGAAGCTGCTGGACGTGATCTCGGTGATGGACTCGGACGTGTCCACCTCTCGAGTGGGCGGAGTGGTCACGCCTTCCGTAGGAACCACTAAACACCAAGAAGAGAAAAATGCAAAAAGCTTAAACATGCCCTCACATGCTAACATGTTTACTGGAATGCTAGTCCATAGGTTAGCTTGTTTGCTATAATGCTATTTTAAGCATTAGCTTGTTTACTATGATGCCAGTTAGCTTGTTTACTATAATGCTAGTTCATGGGTTAGCTTGTTTGCTGTAATGCTAGTTCATGGGTTAGCTTGTTTCTTGTAATCCTAGGTCATGGGTTATCGTGTTCGCTGTAATGCTAGTTCATGGGTTATCGTGTTCGCTGTAATGCTAGTTCATGGGTTATCATGTTTGCTGTAATGCTAGTTCATGGGTTAGAGTGTTTGCTGTAATGCTAGTTCATGGGTTATCGTGTTCGCTGTAATGCTAGTATAAAGCTAGCATATGAAAGATGATGGGCGTGTGTGTAGCAACGTACGCGAGCCGTAGGAGGTAGTGAAGTCGAATCGGGTCACCTCTCTGTGACCGTAGCTCAGGATGCTAATCAGCTGCCCCTCATAGGTGAGGCCTGGTTTCAGGCCTGAGATGGTGTAGGAGTTGATGTGACTGGGAATAATGACCTCTTTCCACGGAGTGCGCGTGTTTTTCTGTTAACAACAAAAACAACAACAACAACATTCAGAGAAGAAGTTTGCCGTAAATCTGTACTTCCATTTCTTTCACTTTTCACTCTTCCCATTCTTTAATCCCTTTCTTTACTTCCATTCTTTCCATCATGTTTCTTTTTCCTCAATTATTTCTACTGCTAACGTTTTCCACTTTCAATATGTGAATCTTTCTTTCTTTCTTATTTAACTCAGCTTTGTCTTTCTTTCTTTTTTTTAACCCAACTTCCATCCTGTATTTTTTCTTTCTTTACCCCATCCAACCTATCTTTCTTTCTTTCTTTCTTTCTTTCTTTCTTTCTTTCTTCCTTTCTTAACCCCATCCTACCATTCTCTTTCTTGTTTCTTTCTTTTATTTAACCCAGTTACTTTGTTTCTTCATCTTTCCTTTCTCATTTCTTTTTCTTCTCTTACAAGTAGTTACTTATTGGTACATTGGCACGTGTAATGACGCTAAGTTGAATTTAAAAAAACAGAGACAGAGAAAAAAATACCTTTGAATTCAATCACAGATTCTCAGCACTGTTTTCTTGTCCAAAAAAACTTCAAACACTTCAAAGCATCATGCTGACTTTCCAAACAGTTGTTTCCTACACCATGTCCTGAACGCCAAGGCACAGTGAATACAAGAACACACACCACTGGCTGAAATAATCCACTTCTCCCAAATTTCTCCCAAACTTCCCCTAACCTTCTTCTAAACTTCTCCCAAACATCTCCTACACTTCTCCCAAACTTCTCCTACACTTCTCCAAATGTCTACCAAACATCTCCTAAACTTCCCCTAAACCTCTCCCAAACCTCTTCCAAACATCCCCTAAACGTCTTCCCTAAACTTCTCCCAAACTTCCCCTACACTTCTCCCAAACATCTTCTACACTCCCCTACACTTCTCCCAAAGCTTCTCCCAAATGTCTCCTAAACTTCTCTTAACATCTCCTAAACTTTTCCTAAACTTCTCTCAAGCTTCCCCTAAACTTCTCCCAAACTTCCCCTACACTTCTCCCAAACTTCTTCTACACTCCCCCTAAACTTCTCCCAAACTTCTCCTACATTTCTCCTACACTTCTCCCAAACTTCCCCTAACCTTCTTCCAAATGTCTCCTAAACTTCTCTTAACATCTCCTAAACTTCCCTTAAACTTCTCCCAAACTTCTCCTACGTGTCCTACACTTCTCCCAAGCTTCCCCTAAACTTCTCCTAAACATCTCTCAAACTTCCCCTAAACGTTTTCCCCAAACTTTTCTCAAACTTCTCCTACACTTCTCCCAAACTTCCCTAAATTTCTCCCAAACATCTTCTACACTCCCCCTAAACGTCTCCCAAACTTCTCCTACATGTGTCCTACACTTCTCCCAAACTTCCCCTAAACTTCTCCCAAATGTCTCCTAAACTTCTCTTAAACTTCTCCCAAGCTTCCCCTAAACTTCTCCCAAACTTCTCCTAAAGTTCTCGTAACCTTCTCCTAAAATTCTGTCAAACTTCCCCTAAACTTCATCCAAACCTCCCCTAAACTTCTCCTAAACACTCAAAATCCTCTGTAAATCCAAACTGCCTTTTCTCCTAACTCATGTTTGTGAGGTTCAAGGACTGTGTGCTTATTTGCGCTTGATTAAACGTCATGTCCTGTACTCCTGGACCTTTGTGTAAATATCTCTTCCACATGTTTGTGTACAGAAGCAAGATGCTCCCTGTCCAATTTGAGCAATAGTACAGATTTAACAACCAGGCTTCAAGTGTTTATATTCTACATCGCAAATTGACATGCTAGCATTATGAAGCCTACGCCTGAGCGCATGAACACATCTGCGCGAGCGCTTCCTAGCCGCTAATAATACCGGAGAAATGTAAACATAGCTAAATGACATGCCTGATCGATTAACACTTTACACATTTTACACATTTCTCACATTTCTGTATCGTGTTATCGACAAGTACAAAAAAAAAACCTGTAACCACGTATCCTTGACGTTTTCTTATATCACACATGCATTATAGTAAGCATCATTTTCAAAAAAAAAAAAGTTACTGTTCATTATATACCGTTCATATGAGCTAAGTGTAAAACAAAAATGGCCCCATCATCCGGCCGTGAGGAACGCCGCACTGAAACCACATTAGTATGGACCTACCACTCTCCACTTGAGGATGTACTGAGTAATGTGGGCCGATGCTGGTGGGTTCCACTGGATGGGGTGCGAGTTGGGCTGGTTTCCCGTCTCCGTGATGGTCACACGTACTGGAACTAGCGGGATGAAGAGATCAGTAGGATTAGTATCCGGTTACAACAAACCTACTCGTAGATGTTCATTATGAACTAAAACGGCAGCTAGTTTTATAGCTAGCTGTTGATAAATGAGTCCGGGATTTGCGCTGCGTGATTTCGGCTGCCTTCTCCGATTATTATTTGGTCCAAAATAAAATCTGGGCGGAATTTTTGGAACAGATGTCCTTTGTTGGATTGTATGATGAAGATCCTCTGAAGATAGACTTGTGATTTGATTCGTGCAAACAAAAAAACAAGCCCGCGACTACAACAAAACAAGATTACTGCTATACTTTGTTGAAAAATTGTATGATCTATAATCGTATTAATTATATTAATATTTATTTTATATAATTCTAATTCAATCATAATAAAGAACGATATATTATTAAAATAAAATAAATATTTCCCCACACATATTTATATCTCCTTTTTTTTTTTACTGATATCATTGATGCACAGTATTTATACACATAGACAGTCCATTAATTTTTTTCCAAATATATATGATGTGAATTTTTATGAAATTAAAAGAAAATCTAAAAATCTAAAGAATCTGGAATAGAAGAATATGTTTATAGATAATTAACATATGAAAAGTTTCATTTATACTTGGATGCTGTCTTCCTCACTCTCACTGGTCACTCAGGTTTGTTGGCGGTGAGAGTGACTGTGAGCTTTGCACACC
>CM074941.1:2440703-2451458 GCA_037576815.1 Pangasius larnaudii | reverse complement strand
TGTGTAAAGCTGCTTTGAGACAATGACATTGTAAAAAGCGCTATACAAATAAAAATTGAATTGAATTGAATTGAATACTTAAGACAGTATTTTTTTTTATAGTTTTAAAGAATATTTTTATTTTTATTTTATTTCTATTTCTGTTTTTTTTACACTTCTATATTTATTTTTATTTTATTTGCACTTTGTTTACATGGTAAAGTCAGTAAATGCTTTGAATAAGTAAAATTTTTTAATTTATTCTACTTATATTTTATTTACACCGTTAAGTCAGTCAGTTTTTGCACATGTAAAATTGTAAATAATAGTTCTGTTTTTATTTTATTTACATTTATTTTTCACATTTCTACTTTTTTTTATATATATATTTTGTTTGCATTGCTAAGTCAGTATTTTTTGCTGACAGTGAAACAGTGAAAAATTCTATTTTCATTTAATTTACATTTGGTTGATACTCTTAAGTCAGCCATTATGTTGGAATTTTATTTACACTGAATAATTAAAAGAATACTTTAAAGAATTTAAATTGAAATTGTTTTAAAGAATTTAAAGAATACTTCTGTTTAATGTATTACCATTATATGTTTATGTCTCTATTTTATTTTATTTTTTACCAATTTTATTCATTGTTATCTTTTTTTTTTGTATTGTCTTGAGCAAGCTTGTACCAGAATTCGATTGGATTAAAAGTATTGGCACTGCATTGCCACTGCAGGAGGAAAATAAAGACTCCACACCGTCCTCGGTTAGTGTTACAGATCACACACACACAGTGTACTGTTCTCAGGTTAGCTTTTACACACACACACACACACACACACACACACACACACACACTGCTGTCCGAGCAGACTGAGTTTCAGTTTGGTGCAAGTACAAATAGAATCTAAAAGCACAGACGCACTACACACTGCCGTCTCTGAGGAGCTCGGACACACTCTCGCGCTTCAAACACTCTCACGCTGCACACACTCTCACGCTGCACACACTCTCACGCTTCAAACACTCTCACGCTGCACACACTCTCACGCTTCACACACTCTCACGCTGCACACACTCTCACGCTTCACACACTCTCACGCTGCACACACTCTCACGCTGCACACACTCTCACGCTGCACACACTCTCACGCTTCACACACTCTCACGCTGCACACACTCTCACGCTTCACACATTTTCACGCTGCACACACTCTCACGCTTCAAACACTCGCACAGTCTCATGTTGCACACACTCTCACGCTTCAAACACTCTCACGCTTCACACACTCTCACGCTTCAAACACTCTCACGCTTCACACACTCTCACGCTGCACACACTCTCACGCTTCACACACTCTCACGCTTCACACACTCGCACACTCATGCTTCACACACTCACACACTCACGCTTCACACACTCGCACACTCTCACGCTTCACACACTCTCACGCTTCACACACTCGCACACTCATGCTTCACACACTCACGCTTCACACACTCGCACACTCTCATGCTTCACACACTCACACACTCACGCTTCACACACTCGCACATTCTCACGCTTCACACACTCGCACTCTCACACTTCACACACTCGCACACTTCACACACTCGCACACTCTCACGCTTCATACACTTGCACACTCTCATGCTTCACACACACTCACACACTCTCACGCTTCACACACTCGCACTCTCACACTTCACACACTCGCACACTTCACACACTCGCACACTCATGCTTCACACACTCGCACACTTCACACACTCGCACACTCTCACGCTTCACACACTCGCACACTCTCATGCTTTACACACTCGCACACTCTCACGCTTCACACACTTGCACACTTCACACACTCGCACATTCTCACGCTTCACTCACTCACACGCTGCACACACTCGTGTTAAATACCGCCAGGTTACTGGGGTCTCTGTGTGTAAGCAGTGTCTCAGCGTCAAGTACAGCAAGAAAAAGCACCACGCACACGTTTACATGAATGTGCAATTCTTTCTGTCTTTCTTTCTTTTTTTAATTATTTAAAACCTATTTCTTCCTTTTCCCCTTTCTTATTTAATACCATCTTTATTTGTTTCTCCATTTTGTTCATTCTTTTTAATAAGTCCCTCTTTCTTTCTTTCTTTCTTTCTTTCTTTCGTGCATTTATTTTTTATTTTACCCCAACTCTTTCTTTATTTCTTTCTTTCTTTCTTTCTTTCTTTCTTTCTTTCTTCCTTACTTAATACCAACCTTCTTTCCCTTTTCTTTTGTAAAATGTTTCTTTCTTTCATTTCTTTTTTTATTTAACCTCAATTTCTTTCCGTCTTTATTTCTTAGTTTCTTTCTTTCTTAGTTTCTTTCTTTTTATATTCATTCTTTTTCTTAATTATAATCTTTCCTTTATCCTCTCTTTCTTGATTAAGACCATCCTTATTGCTTCATTTATTCAATAAATAAAACCCTGTTTCTTAAAATCTTTCTTTCTTTCATTCCTAACATCATTCTTTCATTCTTTCTCTCCTTCTTTCTTTAACTCCATTCTCTTTCTTGCTTTCTTACTTATTGACTACCATCCTTATTTCTTTACTCTTTTTCTTTCTTTCTTAAAATCTTTCTCTTACTTTATTATTAAACCCCAATTCTTTTTCTTTCTATCTCTTTTTCTTCTTAACCATTTCTTTTCTTCCTTTGCCTTTCCCTCTCTCCACGCTTTCTTTCTTCATTGTTCATCCGTTCCTTCTTTCTCCTTTCGTTTTGTTCAGTTACAAATAGTTACTCCTCAGTACTTTGGCAACGTAATGAAGTGAACTTGAATTTAAAAGGAAAAAAACGGAGAGAGGAAAAAACTGATCTTTGAGTTTGAACACAGTTTCGCAGCCCCCCCCCCCTTTTTTTTCCTGTTCATAAAAACTGCACACTTCAAAGCGACTTGAATAACCCAATCTGAGAAGTTCTTTATATCAGCTCAGTCAACAAGAAGTGTGGAAATGCTCTTCTTAACAAATCTCTGAAGAAGTGATCAAAGAGGAAGGGTGCGAGGAAGGAAGGAGCCACACGTCTATATCCATCTGGCTGACTTCAAAGTGTTCAGCCCTCATTTTGGGAAGGAGAGAGGAGACAAACTCTGATTAACGGTCGGATCTGGACTGACAGCGGCAACACCTGACTAAGGTCCAAACTGTGGATCAAACGTGTTTACGTAACATTTTCCATTCTCCCCCTCCTCTCTGAATCCAGCTTCCCGTGAAGCACATTTCCTCAAAAAATACTAAAGGAAACTCTGAAATGTTTGTTTTGAAGTGTCAAACTTCAGTCTTTGGCTTTAATGATTTAACACACCAAGTTTCATCCACCATGTAAGAGGAGTAAAACTGGCAAGCTGTGATATACTCCATTACACTGAAATAAAAACATAATCATGTGTATAATTGGGCCTGGCTTAATATTCTAATGTGCATGCTTGATTGACAGCCCCCTGTTCGAGACTCCTAGCTCTGTGGGACATCGACCTTTAATAAAGTGCTCCCCAACATTAGCTCCGCCCATTTTTTTAAGTACTCATTTAAAATAAACTAAATCCAATGGACTACAGTCTTGTTTTGTTTTTTTTCTCTAGACGTTATTACTGTAGCTATTATTGTGCACATTGCAACTCACCCCTGGACTGGAGAGGCTCACAGGCATGTTCTCCGATACCGTTTCCGTAACAGGTACACCGATATCGGACACCGTGGCTCACTTTGTCCCATGTCTCACCAATCTGATAGAACGCTTTGGTCTCGGCTTCTTGGCACTGATCTGGAGGCAAAGAAAATATTTATATTACTGGAGTGCAGATGTTCTTATTTTCTTGAGCTGTCAAACTGGCTGGAAAACATCTGCATTGGCACATTTTCCAAAAAAAGCTCTCAATTTCTCCCCCCTGTCTGAGTCCAGACAGCTGTGAGCTTTTACTCTCTAGAATGTTGGTAAAAAGCAAAAAAAGTCAAACAAGGCACTTTTCAACCCAAGAACCTTTGATCGGTGTGAAAATGTCTCCAGGCACTGGAAATGAGAAGAACATGAGGAGAGAGCGTATCTTACCGATAGCGTCGCATTTCCAGCGGCCGCGGCCCTGACCGAAGCATGTGCAGTTCATCATGTAGCCCTCGTTGTGGCGCTTGTCAAATGTCTGGCCCACTTCATACGTGAGTCCGTCTACAATACACTGATCTGATGGCCAAAAACACAACGTTACGCTTTGTTTATGTCTTCATAATTGTAACTTTGACATGTTGGTGATGGTAGCTGTAGAATTAAATACAAAATTTGGACTACAGTAGCTATAGTTATAGAAATAAATACAAAGTTTGGTTTATGGAAACTATTGTTACAGAAATAAATATGAAGTTTGGGTTTTGGAAACTATAGTTACAGAAATAAATACAAAGTAACTATAGTTACTTAAATAAATATGTACCCAAATAAAGTTTTCGTTATGGTAGCTATAGCTGTAGAATTAAATACAAAATTTGGACTACAGTAGCTATAGTTATAGAAATAAATACAAAGTTTGAGTTACGGAAGTTACAGTTATAAAAGTAAATATGAAGTTTGGGTTATGGAAACTATAGTTACAGAAATAAACACAAAGCAACTATAGTTACTTAAATAAACATGTACCCAAATAAAGTTTTCGTTATGGTAGCTATAGCTTTAGATAAATATGAAATCTGGGATATGGTAGCTATAGTTATCCAAACAAATATGAAGTTTGAGTTATGGTATCTATATTTATGGAATGTTTTGGTAACAGTAGCCACAGAAATAAACGCAATGTTTGGGTTATTTGTAATCTACTTGTTATCTATAACTATAAAAATGAAAACTATTATATAGAAAGTTTATACAGAGTTTACATAAGGATTAAGCTTTGTTAGCTGTAAAAATAAATGCAAAGTTTGTGATGCAGTAGCTATAAAATAATATACGAATTTTAAGTTACAGTATCTACAGAAATATCTAGAGTTATGTTAGCTATTGCTTTAGAAGTAAACATGAAGTTTGGGTTACAGTATCTATAAATATGCATTTACATTTATGGCATTTGGCAGACGCCCTTATCCAGAGCAACTTACAATTATCTAATTTATACAACTGAGCAGTTGAGGGTTAAGGGCCTTGCTCAAGGGCCCAGCAGTGGTAGCTTAGCGGTGCTGGGGATTGAACTCATGACCTTCCGATTAGGAGTCCAATGTCTTAACCACTGAGCTACCACTTCCCGGATTTTGTGATGTGGTAGCTATAAAATATTACGTGTAATAAGTTAAAGGTACAGGTAGCTGTAGAAATAAATGCAAAGTTGGGATGCAGTAGCTATAGTCAGAGAAATAAATATGAAGTTTAAGTTTTGGTAGGTATAAAATAATACGAACTTTAAGATATGATAGCTATAGAAATAAATATGAAGTGTGGGTTACAGTTGCCATAAAATATACAAAGTTTAAACTATGGTATCTGTAGAAATAAATACAATAAAAACAAATAGTTTTGGGTTAAAGTAAACACCAAATAAATGAAATTCAGTATTTAGCTACAAAATTAAGTCATGTATAACATTTGTGTTAAGGCAACTACAAATTCTAATCCAATATGAAATTTGAGTTATGTTATCTGTAGAATCAGTTTAAATACAGAATCAGATTTGGGTTTGCACCTCGAAGCTGTGAGTGGGCAACGCAACTCCACTCGCCCCGGCCGTTACCCAAACACTTGCAGCGCATCATGTGACCCATGGTGTCATGGCGCTTGTCCCACTCATCACCCAGGCGGTACATGACGTCGTTTACTGTGCAAACTTCATCATGAGCTGGAGAATACAAGACATTACAGTGAGATTAGGATACTGTATGTCCCGATTAATTTTTAATCCCATTTATTATTAAAAAAAAAATCCAAATTCCTGTATCTCAAACCAAACAAGTGTGTCTCTGGGTTCAGTCACGGTTTAGTCTGAGTTTATTATGGGGATTTATCAGGATTTAGTTTTAGTTTAATCAGGGATTAGTCTGGTGTATAGTCAGGCTTAGGTCTATACTAGATTTAGTGAATACAGTAAGGGTTTAGTTTGTGTTTGGGTTTAGACTGTGTTTAGTCTGGGTTCAATCGGGGTTTAATCTTGAGTTTCGTCTGCAGTTAGTGAACATTTTGTAAGGATTTAGTCTGGGGTATAAAATGGGTATTAGTTACTTATTAGTTAAGCATTTAGGTACTCTTTAGTTTGGGATTACTTAGCCTTATTCAGAATTAAGCCTGTTTTTTTATAAAACTATAAAATACATATATATATATATATATATATATATATATATATGTGTGTGTGTGTGTGTGTGTGTGTGTTAGATTCTGATCTCATTCTATCTAAATCTCAGCATGTTCACAAAAAAGGGTGGATCATGTAGTTCTGGCCAAGACAGTTACAAGTCAGCGACTAGTTATAGCCAATTATTATGTGCTCATAAAGTCTCCCTCTCATAATGACATAATGACCCTTAAATCCTGCATTCGGGTTTTTGACGACCTGGACTCCGGCATGGCTGGCTTCATGAAAAAGCTATTCGCGTCTATAAAAGCAAACCTCATGGCAGAGATTCAGACAAAAAGGATGATTCAGTGCAAGCGTCTGGCTGGTCAGCTGTGTCCCAGCATGCCTGCTAGAGTGTGTATTTAAATCCGGTCTAAACCAAATATACTGCCTTTATGCAGATAAACTGAATGCAGCCAGCTGTTAGCATCCACTTTCACCCTATACTTGTTAAAAAAAAAAACAGTACTTGGTAGTGGACTCGACGTACCTGCCATGGGACAGAATCCGTAGCGTCGCTCATCATCATAGTTCGCTGTAGTGCCACACCACTTCATCCCGTCGCGTCGGCCGTCGGATGTGCAGTCTGTGTAATTACGGCCGTTGTACAGGAAGGGAAAATGGCACAGTGCGCCATTAGAGTTTCCACCACGAGTCGTCACCATCACTGAAGGAAAGTATTAAACTTCAAATAAGCAGCAGCTTCAAGCAAGTACTCTCCTGCTAGCAATCAGTATCCTTTTCATTTTAAACATGACTGTAAAAAAAACTTGAATATTCAATATACTGTATCTTATTCCTAACTATGATAATCAATTATTAGCTGTATATTAACATCTACACAAAGACATGTTCAACTTCTACTTCAGCTAACATTAGCTGACAGACTACATGAAAATATATACAAGATTACACGGGATTTCATCCAGAAGCTAACAGTCTGGGTTAAAAACCCACAGCTGAGTTCAGGTGGAATCCCAAACCTGAAAGTTTAAATCCGTTCCAAAAATTAAGGGTCTTTATTAAATCAAAAGATAATTGTAAGTGGGTCAAGTTTGGACGGCATCCCAAAGTTTTTATCCCAAAGCTGGAATTTTGGGTTCAATCAAAAAATCTGGGACTTTGGGTTCAGTCCTAAAACTGGGATCTTGGGTTCTATCCTATAGATAGGACTTTTGGCTGAGTCTTAAAAATAGGACTAAGACCAGCACCTTCCATTTAATCCCAAAGGTATGATTTTGCATTAACTTCCAAAAATCAAACTCTGCATTAAAGAGTTTAGGTCCAATCCCAAAACTGGGATTTTAGGTCCAATCCCAAATCTCAGACTTTTTATCGAATCCCAATGGTAGGACTTTAGTTCCAATCCCAAATTTGGGACTTTAAGTCCAGTCCCAGACTAAAGGTCCAATACTAAAGCCATGACTTAAGGTCCAATCCCAGTATCCCATGTGGGATTCCCATCTATTGGGTGTGGGATTGAATGTTCTAGTTCAATCCCAAACCCAAAAGATTTAGCTCCAATTACAAAACTAGGATCCTTATACCCATTATACCCAACCAAGACTTTGGTTTCAATATCACACTTAAGAGTTTGGGTAGTATTCCAAAGCTGGGACTTCAGGTCTGATCCCAAAAGCTCAGACTTTAGGTCCAGTCCCAAATCTCAAACTTTAGTTTCAGTTCCAGAGCTGTGAAATTAGTGAAATGTTAGTTCTAGTCCCTAGGCTGTGATTTAAGGCCTAATTCCAAAGCTTGGTCTTGCTGGTTCATTTACAAAGCTAAGAGTTTTGGTAAAACACAAAAGCTGTAACTTTATGGCCAACTCCAATCAATGCAGCACTCAAGATTCAAATCCCAAAGTTAAAACTACATATCTAAGTCACTAAGTCAAAACGAGTCTTGGGTTAAAAGCCAGAGATACAAGTTTAAGTGCAATACCGTTTAAGTGCAATACCGTTTAAGTGCAATACCGTTTAAAATCCCATTCCTTCAGTCTCAAATCAAGTCTGGGTTCAAACCCACAGCTATAAATGCAGGTTAAATCTGGTTTAATAAAGGTTTTAATGTTTAATCAACTCTTTACTTACTGTTCCTCTGAGTACAGAAAGAGTACTGATGATCCGTGTCGTAGTTGGAGGTGGTACTGCACCAGAGCTGCCCGTCAGTTCGGCCTTCAGAGATGCAGGAGTAGTGTGTTTTTCCATCAAACACGAAGGGGAACACGCACTGCTGGCCGTTGGAGTTCCCGCCGTACACATGAGACTGGCCGTCTGACACACACACACACACACACACACACACACACACACACACACACACAAGAATTAGGGGAATTCAAAATGTGAGCCAATATTGAAGCTTCCATGACAGCAAGTCATAAAACTCCAGAAAAGGTCACTCCATCAAACCAGCATGCCAGCTTCTGGATGAGGTTTAAAGAGGTTTTCAGTGTTTACTGCAGCATATCTCAAACATTTTTATTTCACCATGTTATTCTCACTTCAAAAATGACTTATGATGATTAAGTGAAGCTATAATTTGGGCGTACCCCATTCTTTGCAGCCGATGCCTCCGTTAATGCAGGTGCAGATCATCTGCTGGCTGCCCTGCGTTTGGACCCAGCGCATGCCGCTGTAGTAGGTGGTGCCAGATCCGGTTTGACACGCGCCAATCTCAAGCAGCTCGGGCACAATGTTCAGCTGGTGAGTGACGGGTTTGACCTGAGTAGACAAGGCCGTGCCCGAACCTATCAGCGGATAAAGCCAGGGTGAGAACAAACAGAAGGAAAAAAAATGTTAGCATACAAACAAAGTCAAATTAACCAAAAAAAAGTAAAAGTTCAGGAAAATTTTTTTATTTAATTAAACATTTCTTGTAGATAATATTTAATACATTTGCCTAGGAAGAAAGCAATGAAGTTAAATAATTAAAAAAATAAAAATAAAATTATATATATATATATATATATATATATATATATATAATTATAAAAAGAAAATAAAAATTATATTTAAAATAGTATAATTATAAAGTATACTGTAATTGCAATTTTTATTCAATTTTTATTCAATTTAAATCACCTTAGAAATTTTTCACCAAAGTTCCAGACTCGCGTGTAGAGAACATTTTAAATCAAATTTTGAAAATTATCTACAATTATTTGACAATTTTTTTGTACAAACATAAAATCACATGCCTACATTAACAACAACAATAATAATCATTTTTAAATACACGGAATTATTATTAAATAATAATTACAATTATCAAATGAATCAATTCCATAATAATAAAAAATAAATCAAGTAATGCCCAGGTGAAAAATAAATACCCCCAAATTTTTTAAATTAAAAAATTCTTTAAATAAATGTACAACTAATGTAAGCAATATAAAAATTTTTTCTAATTAAAAAAAACAGACACAATTTATTAATTTAAAAAGCTTAAATATTAGTAGTTTGTCACCCATATTTGTCCCTATAAATTAGTTAAAATACAAATATATGCACTTACTTTGCATTTAAGACAAAATGATGTTTTTTTGCAAAATTCCAAAGTACAATTATAAATCACAATTCTTGGGCTGTATAAACAACACAGCGTTCCTAATGCTAGAATAAAAAGAAATGGTTAGTCTTGATCGTTAATATAGTGTATGTTATGCCAATGAGTGCACTGTTTGATATGAGGGATTAAGGAGGAAATGATTGAGATAGAAAGATTTTGATAAATCACGCTGTTACCTGTATCGCACTCACCAAGGGCGGTTTGCATAGACGTGTGACTCTCGCACTTCCATTCGCCGCGTCCGTTTCCTGTGCACAAACACTGCTGCGTGCGGCCTTGAGAGTCCACTTTGGTCCACGTCTCGCCGATACGGTACGACTTCCTCATGTCCTGGTCGTTACAGCGGTCTGAAACAGCCACGACATATTATTATTATTATTATTATTATTATCATTATTACTGTTATGTTTGTTTTTAACGAAAGAAATATTGCAGCACATGCAAAACATCTATATACGGAAGCTGCTATACCATATATGGATAGTTGATAAAGAATTATTACTGATGAGTAGTATTGAAATTTGAAAAAAAAAATTGGAATCTCAATTCCAAATGCTGTTTAACGCTATATTCAAATATATGTTGACATTTCTCTCTAAGAAATAGAAGCTAAGCGCATTTACAGTGGCATTTTCGCTGTATTAATAATTTTGCGACACGTCTGATGAAAATATTGACGTTTCCAAAAATGGACACTGCATCTTACACAGACTTTAGCTAGCTAAACTATACTTAAGTAGTCTGTTATTGACAAGCTGTACCTTGTATCGCATATTTATCTATATGTTTAATCTTAAAAAAAAACTAGCTATAGATAGCTAGTCATGTGTAGCTACGTGTATATATATATATATATATA
>CM074941.1:2397368-2421515 GCA_037576815.1 Pangasius larnaudii | reverse complement strand
TATATATATATATATATATATATATAATGCGCAAGGTGAGATTTAACAGAGTATACATTAAAAAAAGGTCACTTGCTAATGTTAGCTTCTAGCTAGGCCCACAATTGTGTTTGTCTGTGAGATTATGTATGCGGAAGAGGGCAGACAGCGTTTTCCTTCAGGTGTGTTATGCTGTTTTATGATGGGGAGAGGTGGGTATTGGTCGATGACCATAAAATGGGGGAAAATACTTTTTAAAAAGTTCAAAGAAATGTTTAGAAATGTTTTAACAATGAAAAGAGAAACACTTTAAAAATACTACGTAAATTAAGAAAGGCTAATTGATACGGTAACTGTGGAATGCTAGGTTTCATTAACATGTGACTTAGCTATCTATCATAGTCTTGTAATTTTAATAAAAATTGTATTTACTGCTGTATGAATTCATTTACAAGTTAATTGTATAGAGCACTGCTTTATATAATATGATGCTAGCTTATTTTGCTAATAGCTAGCCACTAGGTTGCTAGCTAGCAAGCTGTAGCAGGGACAGTCCCTGTCTAATAGGTAGCTAAGCTAATTTATTTTCATTTTCTGCTTGTTTACCTATTTTTGGGACCATATGTAAAAAAAAAAAAAAATAAACAAAAAAGATTATTATTTATTTAATGTTTACTATGAGCTAAGTGAGTGTAAAATTTTAGCTAAAAACAACACAACTAGCAGCTAGCGGTTCAGATGAACAGAGACCAGCTTACTAGAGGAAAATAGCCAACAAATAAATAAACTATGACTATAAGGGAAATAAATCCTATTTAATGCAGCATGAATAAGCTGATTAACATGTATGATATTTAGTTTGAGGTGAATATGGAATGGAATTTAATATGGAAAAAAATTGCAACTATGCTAATTTGTTTACACTGTTATTAGCCACATCAACATGACCTTTTTTTTTTTTTTTTTTTTTTTTTTTTTAAAGTAAGTGTTCCTTTAAGATCACAGCTGATGGCCATGAGTAGACCTTGCCAGCACCAGGAAGCTTGTGTATGCTTAGTTAAGAAAGCTAAACCCTGAAACGCAGCCGAGCAACGCCAGCATACTTCCCATTGGCATACCAAAGCCTGGTTTATAATCAGACTCCACCACATTTGGACGTCTCTTACATATTTGTGTGTTTGAATACCGTACAAGGTGATGCTGATCTCAAATTCCTGCATGACTAAAACCCCAGCATTTCTTTCAGCCAGACAGACAACCAGACATAAAGGTAATGTGAATGCAATTCAGGCTCAAGCAAAAAAAAAAAATCCTGTGGAACTTACTTTTTTTTTATTTTAAAAAGGCTTGGAAAAGGTTTTCCTAGGTCACCACACACACACATACAGACACACAGACACACACACGCAATATAACTGGACGAAGACCAGAAGTGATTCAACAATGGAGACAATTCCATGTTTTCATCTCCTCCTCCTCTTCGTCCTCATCTTTGTCCTCCTCCTCCTCGTCCATGTTTTCATCTTGTTCTTTCACGAGTGCTCTATATTTACTTTCCTTCATACCATCACTCAGCCTGAGTCCCTCCAAACACGGCCGTTCCCTCATATGATCTCTTTCTCGTAGTTGTAATAAAACAGTCTGCTGGCGTAGAGGGAGAAAAAGGAAATGAGCCTGCCTCACAGTATTTCTCAGGCCTCCTTAAATGGCCGCCACGCTTTTCCACGAGAAATACCACACTCCATTAACGACAGAGTGAGCGAGGCTGGACAGACCGCAGCCAGGCTTAGTCCTCCGGTCAGCATTCGGCTAATTTAGATCGCAGATTTTCCCACAGCGCTGGAAATATGAGTACAAAATTGGCACCGAATAGCAGGGATCAGTTGGAGGGATTAGCTTGAATTCTTTACTTCCATTATTAGCAAATAGGCTTGAAAATGGAGCGAAAAATGGTACTACTGTGAACTTTTTCATACCGTCGGCAGCCTCTGTATTTCTCCAACAAAAGCTACAAATTGGATATGGCTGAATGAAATTCTCACGTTAGCAGTCCAAACACGCCAATGAAAATGATCCCATTTGCCCCCATTCATTTCAATGGGAAATATTCAATCAGGTGATTTGCCCGTCAAAAGTCCACTACTGATGCAATGGTGCATGCAAAATTTACTTTTTCATACTGTTTCCTACATATTAAATGAAATGAATGGTCTAACTTAAGGTCTAACCTTATCTTAAAACAAAATTTCATTGGAGAACCAAAAGGTTTTATGTGGAAAGAACTCCATTAGGAAGCTAACAACTACTATCCAAAGTACAGTACTGCTTTTTAAAAATGTTCTTGGATATCAGCAAATTTATTTAATTTCCTCATTATGAGATTGGGATAATCTAAATACAAGACTATTAAACATATTTCAAAACAATTTTACTAATATGAAGTTGAAATTGGCATATGATTTTGCTTATATAAAAATAAATAAATAAGCAAAATTATAGAACAATACATTAAGGTGGTTTTGAGCTTGAAACTATAGCTGCAAGCAGCGATAACGGGCCCAAGCACTACAATGCCATCGCCACCTGGTGAGTGTATGAAAACGATGCATAGTGAAGAGAGCACTGTAGAGTAACTTGTTTTGCGCTGGTGTATTACGTGACGCCCAGGTCTAAGGGTTTACCAGCTTCGGACAAGCTTTTGGACAGCTTCCATTTCCAAACATATGGCTAATATTTGGTGAGATAATGCATGAAGAAGATAAGAGACACATCTTTGATGTCACATCCATGTGATCAACCCCCAGTTTCTATACAGCCTAAGTTGTATGTAAATCACTAAATACACTCAGAAGATATGAGACACTTCCTGTTTCCCTTTTTTTCGCCATAAATTTATTGCCTCGCCTTGGCGAAACCATTTGCGATATCAAAAATCCCTTCGCGATTTAGCATCATCAATGTCTTGGTGTAATGGTGACCAAGTTTGATGACAATCACCTGAATCCTCTAGGAGGAGTATTTCAAAGTTCACAGCATGCACTTACCATAAAATCCAAAATGGCCGACTTCCTATTGGGTGGAGCTAATGATGGTCAGTGCTAAAGTTGATCGGGTCAATGAGAACAAGGTGTCTACTGAGTTTCGTACATATATATGTACGTATACTTTTTAAATCTTTGTAACTTCAAACATAGTCATTAACCTTGAAGTTGCCTTATGAATTTGCAAATATATAACTGCAATATGTATGAAGACAAGTCTGTTGTAGCAGACATTTCAAAATATTTGCGATTCATAGGATATAGGAGACATGTTTAGGAACATCTGGATATATGAACATATAACATATGAACATTGGTGAGCTTACTTGGGAATTTGCTTCATAAACCAGTAGCAAAGGAGCTTTAGTTTGTGTCTCTTTTTAGATCCAAATTGGAGGATGTTCTAATTAGATTCTGCATAGATTGTGTGTTGGCTACCTAGCTAGCTAGCTATTTTCCTGCTTTTTTTTAATTTTAAAAGAAATCTATTGCAAGCTATTGCAGTGCCTTCTGGGAAAGTTCTTTTCTGACCTAGCATGATAATTAGCTTGCTAGACTGAAACAAAAGATGAATAAACATTAAACTTTACTTCTGTTTACATTGAAATGGCTCTTTTTGCTGCTGTTTTTAAGGAAATAGCATCACAGTTACTGCCTTCCTGTGTGAGTTCTGCTTATCTGTGTTAAGTTTTGAACTCTACAGTCATGTTGACTCAATCCCTCAAGCCTCCAAGGGGTCAGCTAGCGAACATCACCGGTGCTAATGCACTGGAAATTAGTGACAAAGGTTCTTCCCCAGGGTAAACAGCAACATGAAGCCGACGTTGGTGTGTTAAAACAGCCGAGTCAGCATTGATACGGAGGCATCAAAAGACTGAGGTGATACAAACACTTGGATAGATTTCTAGATCGGAGTGAAATCATCTGTACCATCTTCTGCGTGACTCACTGTCTGTTCATGGAGTCAGGGCTAATCAGTTGTTTTCTGAGCAGCTGTACCTTTTACAGAGCTGAAGCATCTGCACAGACTTGTTTGGGTTTGCTCTTCGTTACAGATGTTTCCATTGTGTTAGGTTAAGTTTGTTGTATGTTGTGGTCCAGTCAGGAAATGTCCATTAAACTTGCCTTAAATTAGCTAGCTAAAATCAGCTTACCTAAAATCATTGTTTAATTCATGACAGCCTGCAATAAATAAAGACATATAAAATCAGCTAGCTAAGTGCATTATTTTTCTTACTATTCTTCGTTTTTTAAAGAAATATTAGTTATATAGTAGCTAAAAGTGATCAGCTAGGCTAGTGCTGACTATTAGAGAGGATTAGAGAGCTAGCAAATGTTTATTTTCCCATTTGTTTGCTTTCTAGTTGGATCATTTTTAACGTCACCAAAATCTCTACGTAAATTTTAAAACAATATGATAATGATAATGAAGATGTCGGCTTCTAAGAGGTCCTGATGTTCCGAACGAATTAGTAATGTGTTCAAATAAGGAAGCGGGAATACTGGAGAAAGTCCAAGTACAAATCAGTAAAATGTCTGTGTCCTGTCTTGTGGTTAACGTATTTATGCAATGCATGCTAGTTAAAGTTCGCTGTTTTGAATCATTTTTCGCCGAAGCCATGCCCACATAGCAGTTTCCATCCAACACTCTTTGATATCACAAGGGTTTGTTTGTTTGTTTTTTTCCCCCATTTTCTTCCCAATTTGGTCATTTGCCAATTCCCACTCAGCTAGCTCTCCTCTATCGTACACCAGCTACCAACCAGGGAAGGTGAAAGCTAACATGTGCTTCCGCATACACAAACTCACACATTGATAGGGGAAAGACATTAATGCTTTTTTTTTTTTTTTTTTGAGCATGGCTAATTTTCTTCCTTCTACACATGTCTGTGGCAAAACACCAGTAGTGTTTCAGTCTCATGTGCTCTATTAATAATTCCAGTTTCTGGTAAACGTGTTTAACTCACTACATAAAACATCTGTGGCTCAAATCAATCGCCAGTCCATGTTTTCTGGTAATGAATGGATTTAGTGCTGGAGTGTGGGCGTGAACCCCAGTGGAACAAATTCTTTTTGCATGGTCACACATACAGCTGTGTGTGTGTGTGTGTGTGTGTGTGTGTGTGTGTATATGTGTCAAGTTCCAGACTGGAATAACATCAACCAGAAAACCACACCGTGCCTCTGATGCAGGAATGTGACGACAGGTCATTTCCCGGGTTCACACACGGGCCTGTCAACACACGTCCGGAAACGGTGACATCATCCACCTGAGACGCCATGTGTGAAGTTACAGTAAAAAACGCACAGCAGGAACAGTTACAGTCTCGTAAAAATGTCAAGCTGAAAATTTTCTGCCCACTTTTATCACCCCTCCTTATATATATATATATATATATATATATATTTTTTTTTTTAGCAAATACAGACTCTATACACACACACACTTTGAGTAGGTCATGAGAGTGTGTTTAAACTACAGCCTTATAAACTACAGCAGTGATTTATTATGTCATGATGCCATTGGCTCACAGAGATTGGCTCATTTCACTGTGACAGAACTGATAGAACTGATGGTCATAGCTACCGGATCTCCAAATCCTCAGTGAGATGAAGCTTTGAAAACATTTTTAAACAGTTTGAAAAGTGTAAATGTTTGGGATATAAATACTGGAAGGCAATTGGAAAGACACAAAGAAACAAAGAAACAAAGACAACAAGGAAGGAGAACATGAAGAGAGATGAATGGGAGGGAAAAAAGTAAAAATGTGAAAGAATATGTTTAGTAGAAAAAAGGTTATAGAAAGAAGGAAGGAAAGAAGGAAGGAAGGAAGGAAGGAAGGGGAAAAGAAAAAAAGAATAAAAATTTAAAAAGAATTTTAAAATATAAAAAAAAACAAATATGAGGGAAGATGAAAATGAAGAGAGGAGAGAGGAAAGGTAAATTTAAAAAATGAATAAGAAAGAAAGAAAGAAAGAAAGAAGAGGAAAGAAAATGAAAGAAAGGCAGGATGGAAGCAGAAAATGAAGAGAGATGAGAGGGAGAAAAAGGAAAACTATGAGGGAATATGCAGGAAAAAGGGGGAAGGAAGGAAGGAAGGAAGGAAGATGAAATGAGAGAGAACATGAAGGAAAAGGAAAAATAATATATGCAATAATGTTTGGAAAGAAAGAAAAGAATAGATAGAAAATGTTCATTGAAAGAAAGAAAAAAAGAAGAATGAAATGAAATGAAAAGAAATAAAGAAAGGAATGAGAAGAGAAAGGATGAATAAAGACAGAAGAAAGAGTGAACAAGAAAGGAAAAAGAACACTAATAGAAAAAAGGCAACACAAACGAATAAATGAAACAAACAAACAAAAAAACAAAAAAAAAGAAAGATAAAAGGATTAAGAAAGTGTTAGGTACATTAACTATTTAGCCAGATAATGTTAGCTCAGTGTTGTGTTTATGTTGTCTAATCAGTGTGTGTGTGTGTGTGTGTGTGTGTGTGTGTGTGTGTGTGTGTGTGTGTGTGTGTCTCTGCACATGTTCAGAAGTCTCAAACAAAATGTTTTCTACATGACAAAGGTTATGAGGTAATGCTACTTTCCGCTGTCTCTCTCTCTCTCTCTCTCTCTCTCTCTCTCTCACACACACACACACACACACACACACACACACACACACACACACACACAGGCCCAGACCAAGGAACACTGCCTGAAGCATATAGCCATAATTGCCCAAACAAACCGATCTCACCACACACACACACACACACACACACACCACATTAAACACTCAGTCACAGTGATGATGTCTCCTAAACTAGTCTGTGGAAGAAGAACACTCTGCCCCTGTGAGTCACTTTATGATGATGGATTGTGTGTGTGTGTGCGTGTGTGTGTATGTGTGTGTGTGTGTGTGTGTGTGTGTGTAGCGGTACTTATAAGGACATGAGACAAACTGTCCACACAATAACGGACGAGGAGCAATAACACAAGCTTTAAAGATTAAAAACTGCTTAGATCAGCAGTTCTCATCTTGTTCTGCCTCAGGACCCACATTTATTCTTTATCACTAACGATTTAATCCCAGCTGTAATAGCTGAACTTTTTTTTTCTTTCTTGTGGCACAAACTGAACAATAATGTTAGTGAAAATATCCAGTAAAGTCGCAGCAGTTAATTGGCTGTGAATAAAACCGTAGTCACTCACTATTTTATGTTTTTTTTTTTTTTTTTAAACAAAGAAAACATTAAATTGGTGAAGGACACATTTATGGAAGGAGTCTCCAGTGTCAGAACTTTGTAACAGTCAGAAGTAAAGCTGTAACTTTAAGTTTATTATATACACACAGTTCCATGGGACCTTATAAACCAAGGACCTATATTCTTAGGACCCTGTATACATAGGACCTCATACACCCAGGGTCCCATATTCCCAGGACCCTATATACTCAGGACCTTAGATACTCAAGGTCCCATATTCCCAGGACCCTGTATTCCCAGTCCCATATTCCCACAGTCTCAAATACCCAGAACCCTATATATCAAGGATACCATATTGTCAGGGACCTATATATGCAAGGTCCCATAACCCTAGCACCCTATATACCCAGGGTCTCGTATTGCCTGGATATTATATACTCAAGGTCCTGTATTCTTCTGACTTTATTCCTTCTGACTTTATCCAGGGTCCCATTTTCAAAATTGGGGGTTCGGTCATAAATTTGGCCATAAATTTCCACTGCATCCCATGTAAATAAATAAATAACTATCTGAAATTGTGTTTATTAAGTAAGTTATGAATTAGTTACAGCACTTGGAAGACAGATTTTAAATGGTCTCTTGAGGTATGTCCTCTGATGACTCCAAGACCTCAACCATCAGCTTAGGAACCCATTCATAAGTTTCTTTAATGTATCATATTGAGCAAACATGGAGCCCAATATTCTCAGGCCCCTATATACTCAGGGTCCCATATTCCCAGGACTCTATATACCCAGGGTCTCATATTCACACAGCATTTGGGATTCATTGGGAATATAGACATGTAGTATGTGTATGTAGCTACATTACTTGTACCTACCTGTGTCAGCTGCCTCTATCTCTGATTATCTCTGTTTAGGTCTGCTGTGTTTCAGCAGCTGAAGCCTGTCTGAGGAGAAAATCTGTTTTTCTTAAAGGCCGCTTCAGTATCTTTCACTAAATCCTTTGATCACACACTGAAGATGTACATTTTTTTTTTTTTTTTTACCATGTTTCAGTTCTTCTTACGAGCCCTAACTGTACAGGCCTGTACTAGGTTTAAGAAGTAGCAAAAAATGGCGAGCTAGTAAACAATATTAGCAACAGAATTATATGCTCATTAGCTTTAGAATTTGATGTGAATATTATTTTTTCATACAGTTCGATAGATTTTGGTCTGTTCTCTAACTAGTTTATTAGCTGCTAATCTTGATTCACTCTAGCCTGAGTGCTATAATTTCACAGTGAGTTGGTGTAAACTGCAAATGTGATGAAAGACAAGGCCTGATTTACAATGTGAAAAAAAAAAACTCACCGTAGGAGGAAGAATGTCCAATTTGGCAGCATTTCACACCCACTGTTGCTTGCTAATAGCTGCCAATTAGCTGTGTGGACAACAAAAAATAGCATAGGACAAAAAAATAAATGTGTCTTTTGCAAGTAATGCATGCATGAGTATTATTATTATTATTTTTTTAGCCATGACTGAATGTTAGGAAAATCTATAGGGTGTGGATTCACTTTGGCTAAGCTAAATCTGTTATAATGGAGGAAAAAAAGGATTGCTGGAAACAACAAAATAATGAAAGAAAATCGTTAGAGACTGTGGTCTTGTGCTCGTGTGTGTACGTGCGTTCATGCTTGTGTTGGAATATTTTTATGTCCAGTAGAACAAATATGACTCCTACAGCTCTTGCTAATTCTACCCAATTGCTAATTCCCCTCATGTCCAGTGGGAGTTCGCCCACAACGCTTGCTAATACTGGAACAACAGTGCAACATTTTCTTTTGTGATTGTGAAAGAACCATGAAGAAAAAGTTTAACACGCTTAGCCTTGATGTCCAGCACTGGAAACACAAAACTGGGAAGATAATGTAGCCTCATCTTCAGGAAGCATTGTGGAGAAGATAAACATTCTGCCTGTCGTTTCATTGGTTCCTGTTAAAGGAATCAACAAGAAACTAACATACGCTTTGCTAATGAACATGATTGGACTAGCAGGATTTAACTCTGGCTTTGCACATTAATTGATCTGATCTATTTTTTTACATTACATTTTTCAATTAAAATGGGTTGCCAGATTGTACCTGCTATATCCCAGTTGACTACAAACAGTATCTAACTATGCCTTGAATTACAGCAACTATATATCAGTTAACACAAGGTTATTTATTTTCATACCAAAGGAATTAATAATTTCACAATCTGGCAACCTTGACAGAACTCTTTGGGTGCATAATGGACCCAGAAGTCATTGCAAGAAGACATTTCTACATGTTAGCTAATGTTGTGGGTGTGGTTTGAGGGAGAAATTTGCACAAAAGTCTTAGGGTGAGATAAATGCCCAATAACTACATTAGCATTGTTGCTAAAGAAGTAAAGCATGTTTCTGATTGAACTTCATGCACTGTTTTTAAAATCGGCACACTGAGTCACTGCAGGAAGCCTTGATAACATCTGTACTCACAGAGATAATACAGATGTGCAATGTTGCTGCTTCTTGGCAAGGTTACTGGATTATGAAACATTATTTTTTTTGCAGATGTTGTACAGCTGATCTAGGCTTCGCTGTATTAACTCTTCGGATTTCCAAAGCACATGAAAGTAGCACATTCTTGTGCTTTGGTGAACCAAATTCTTATTACTTGACGAAGACAATGAAAGGAGGGAAAAGTGAAAATTGGTGAGTTTATTTCAAAAGATCCCTGATCCCTGGAGAGCTAATTGCATCTCTGAATTATCCTGTTTGCTGCTAAACACCTTCCGGCTATTTGGAACAAAATCGCACAAATCTCTCTCGTAGCACTTATACGTCCCCTTCCTAAAACCTCCCATGTCCAGAAGATGCCACACAGTGATTGTGTACTCAACCCAGAGCTTTACATTATTATAATAATTACGTTATTTTGGAGGTCTCTATGTTTAAGCTACAAAGTAGGAAAAAACGCAAATGTCTCCAAGAAGTCTTGTCTTTTGTTCACTCTGTCTAGCACCAAAAGTTCATGAACTAGCAAGAAAAAGCTAGCCAGCTAACATTGGTGATATGAATGATAGCTTTAATGTTCACAATCTCAAAACAGCAAACTTTACATCAAACCCTAAACACTGTCTTAAAATGTTGATTCAAAACTTTTTCTATGAAATTAAAATCACTGTTAAAAAAAAAAATCATAATTTTCACAGTTTTCATAAAAATCACGATTTTTGCAGGAAATAAGATATTTTGTTGGGAAATCATTTACAGTAGAAGTGTTTTGAAGAAGATTTTTTCAGATTTAAAAAATTTCTGATTTAAAATGAATATGGAGTTAGATCTAAAATTAAATCATGAAGGATTTCTCTGAATATTTTTAATATTATTTCCCCCATTTTTATCAATAAGTATCTTATTTAAAAGCTGAAAACTTGTATTTTATTGACTGTTTAAGCGCTAAGCAGCCATGTTGTTATGATGTCATATGCTGAACTTCGGGGTTGAGGAAGCCGTCCCGAGTTTTCAACAAAGATTTCATTTGGGATACAGCCAGATAAGTGACTGATTTTATTTTACCCACTGCACTGGGTTTAGCAGCAAGCCTTATTTTGGCTAGACGACATTTGACTAGGCGACACATTTCTAAGGTCATATTGGGCTGTTTTTCCAAAACCCATTGTTTACTCCTGTCTAGATATGTATCATGCTTGGAGAACTTCTGATAGTATGTCTGCACTTTTGGGTGCATTGCTTGAACACGCCGGCCTTTTTGTATTCATCTACAATCTGATAAAATCCCTCGGGAACTGCAGGAAGTCCTCAGAACAATGACCTGTATGAATCCATGCATCCTGGGTATAACGATTGCAAGATTAAAGAACCTTAAGAAAGAAAGATCAGACATAGCGGTAACTATTATAAATAAAGACCAGAAAAAGTTCTGAAAGATACTTTTGCAGTCATAGCATTTGGAGTTAGAAACCTTTCTCAAGTTCCCAATAGGAGAGGAGGAGAACCTTCACTGCTGAGCTAGAACTAATACATTTAACATTTTTAAACTAGTTGTGTAAATGAATACCAGAATCTTGGTTGGATAGCTGTGTGTGGTTACAACACAGGGTTTCTCAAAGTATTCCAAGACTGTCTACATGTCTGTCTGTCTGCCTGTCTGTTTGTTCATCTGTCTGTCTGTTTATTAATCTGTCTGTCTGTAACACTTTCCACAATGAAATAACCTGTTCCACCAATCAGGTCATCTGTCTGTCCTTCTGTCTGTCCCTCTGTCTATAACATTCCACCTCTTAAATTATCCATTCCACCTATCTGTCCATCTGTCTTTCTGTCAGCTTGCCTGTTCCTCAGTCTACCTGTCTGTCTGTCCATATCTCTATCCCTTTCTGTCTGTCTGTCCATCTCTCTGCCCACCTGTCTGTAACATTCCACCAATGAAATTACCTATTCCACCTGTCTGTCCATCTGTCCATTCCTCTGTCTGTCTGTCTGTCTGTCTGTCTGACCATCCATCTATTCCTCAGCCTGTCTGTCCATCTGTCTGTTTGTCCAACAGTGTGTTCCTTGATCTGTGTGTCTGTCCATGTCTGTCTGACCATCCACCTATTCCTCAGCCTACCTGTCTGTCCATCTGTCTATTCGTCATTCTGTCTGTCTGTCTGATAATCTGTCTATTCCTTTCGATCCATCTGTCTGTTTGTTGAACAGGCTGTTCCTTGGTCTGTCTGTCTGTCTGTCCTTCTGTCTGTTCCTCTGTCTGTCTCTCTGCCTGTCCATCCATCTATTCCTCAGTCTGTGTGTCCAGCTGTCTATCCCAATGGTTGTCCAGCTGTCTGTCTATCTGGCCGTCTCTCTGTCTGTTTGTCTGTAACATTCCACCTACAGTTTTACCTGTTCGACTGATCTGTCAATTTCTCTGTCCATTTATCTGTCAGCCTGTCTGTCCATTGGTCTGTCCGATGTCTATAAACCAGCTGTTTTATCTGACAGCATATATTATTAATGATCATTCTGTTAATTACAGCCTGTGTTGGCGTCGCTGCAATAAAAGCTGTTGCATGAGTGTTGGTGTGAGGAGTGATAACATGCTGGTGTCACGTCACATCAGGGTCAGATGGTGTTTACAGCCTTTACAGCATTGACTAACGTGTTCGGTATTCATGGGCCGAGGCATTAAATGCTGCTCCACGCTGGGACTCAAAGCAGACATGACCTTCCTTTGGCAGATGAGTGTGGAACGAACATTTTATTGCATGTGTGTGTGTGTGTGTGTGTGCGTATATAGTTTTTCACTGTTCTTTAAAACTGTTTGGTCTCTCCATCAGGCGTCAAGCACTTCAGCATTTTAGTTATATTCTAGTTACTTTTACAATGTTATTGTATTATTTGTTCACTTATTAACGATTTAATAAAAGTATCTTTGCACCTTTTAATCTGATAAACATGTGAAAAACAAAACAGAGCATGTCTGTCTCTCCACCTATCTGCCTTCTCCACCTGTGTATGAGACCGTCTACCTGTCGGTCTGTCTGTCTGTCAGCCCATTTGTCTGTTTGTCATTTTGTCTGTCTACTTGTTTTATTTGTCTGTCCATTTCTCTGTGTGTTTTTCTGTTTATCTGTCTGTCCATTTGTTTGTCTGTTTCTCTGTCTGTCCATCCATATGTCTGTCTCTACCTTTGTCTTTCTCTTTGTCTGTCATTTTGTCTGTCTGTCTGGCCATTTGTCTGTCTGTCTGGCCATTTGTCTATCTGGCCATTTATCTGTCCATTTGTCTGGTTGTCTCTCTCTTCATTTGTCTGTCTGTGTACTGCATGTTTTATTGCCTTATTCTTGATGACCAAAATTGCAAACTCTTCTGAACTGATGGACTTTATCTCAATTGTGTGTGTGTGTGAGAGAGATAGAGAGTGTGAGAAAGAGAGAGACTGAGACAGAGAGAGAGAGAGGTCACACACTCTATGATATCAGGAAGCCTGCGGTTTCCTGTTTTGCCACTGGGATAGAAATTATTATAAGAGATGTATACCTGGAGTTGCACTGAATTACACTATTTTGATTAATTTAGTGATAGTTTAAAGTAAGTTAACATTAAATTATTTTACTTTATTTATATTATATTATATTTATAATATAATATAATGAAGTTTTGGTTTGGAATGTAGGTTGACATTCTCTCTCTCTCTCTCACACTCCTTTTCCTGGTGACTCAGAGCAACAAGTGAAGACACAAACATTTGGCACGTGGAGTCCAACGTGAAAACACACAACAACCCACCCACACACACACACACACACACACACACACACACACACACACACACACACACACACACACACACACACAGGAGTATGTCTAGAGCACTGGAAACAAATTAATAGTCACTTTGTCATTTGCTGGTTTATGAAAATAATTATTTATTTATTAGTGTCATGAAAAATATATTCTTTAGTGATTATTGTACCATGTATTATTTTGATATCACCTTGTCATTTTTTTTTTAAATTAAATGTTCAAAAGCATAAATAAAGAATGAAAAACTTTCTGCTCTATGTCTCACTGTAAACTCAAAAATTTACACCCTTTTAGGAAGATACTCAAAGTCCAGAGTAGTGGCAGGAATTCCGGATCTTTTCAGTGAGTCGGATCATTTGATTAACTCACCAGCTCACCAGTAAAAGTCGACTCTTTCGGCTCATTGCAATTTTGTCCTACACTTGCCCAAAGCTTGTGATCCTTTCAACTATGGGATCAGGTCAAATATAAAATGACGTAGGAAATATTTCCTACATCTACAAAATAATTCTATTAGTAAATTTTAAGACGAAGAAAATCGATTCATATATGTGAGTCGGCTCTATCGGCGTTCAGCTAAATGAATCTATTCAAAGAGCCGACTCTTCACAACTTTGAATGTTTTCCTCCAAAGTGCTGGTTCTGGAGCGAGAACTGATCAATGTCTCCACCTTCTGGTTAAAAAAGGAAGTGCAAGAATGTCGGCTTCATTTTATGTGTATTAAATATACATTAATGATACATTGATACATGATACAGAGCCTAAAAGATTATTTAAGAATTTGTATTGTTTTATAAGTACAGGCATGTCAACTTTCTGGCTATCATTAGCAAACCTGAAAGGATTTCTGAATAGGAAAAGCCATAAACATTCATAACAGTCACTTCTAATGCTAGCTAGCTAACCTGACAGGATTTCTGAGAGGTCTTATTTTCAAATGTCCTTAATCTTTACTGCAAACACTAGCAAGCTAGCTAATGTGAGCTAACCTGACAGGATTTCTAATCCTGTTATGTTTCTAATTATGTTTATGTTTCTAAATATGTTTATATGTTTTTATTATGTTTCTAATCCTGACCGCTAATGCTAGTTAGATACTCATTCTTCAGTGCTGGCGCTACCCAGCTACAGTTACCATAAGCTAACGTGGATAGATTTCTCAGAGGATTTTAATAAATGTTATTCATAAGTGTTATAAATGGTAATAATCTTCACTGCTATCATTATCCAGATAGCTAACATAAGATACCCTGACAGGATTTTTAAAGTCACATTCATAAATGTGATCTAACAAGCTAATCTGACAAGATTTCTGAGAAGATATTACGTTATTTCCATAAATATTCATAATCTTCATCGCTAATGTCTAATCTCTGGCTAACAAAAACTGACTTTTGAGAATTTCCTTTTTAAGTTATTTTAAAAAATGTTTATAATCATTGCTGCTAATGCTAGGGCACACATTAAGCTAACTAACATTACCTAAGCTAATTGGGATTTTTTTTAGAAAGGTTTATGTCATATTTCTAAATATTCCTAATCTTCAATGCTAATGCTAGCTAGATACGATCATTCTATGTAAAATCACTGGTGACTGACATTGTAGCTCACAAATTGTGTTCTTGTGTCAATTATAAATACAAAAGGGTTAAGAACAGAAGGTAAATATTGGCATAAATGTACATTCTGTAGCCTTTATCCCACCTGAACGAGCTACAACATTTAATCTCACCATGAGCTAAATTTGACCACTAATAAATTTTGATATGTCTAAATTCCCATCTAGCTGCTGCGAAAGTCCGCTGTTTTTCTCAGTAATAAACCTAGCCTGGAACATTATTATCAGATCTGTCTGCGTAATAAAATGAGATAACACGTTGAATGAGAAGCCAAAAGTGATGACGTCATCTTGTTAGCAATTGCGTTTGTGTATTTACAGTATGGCTGGACTTTATATGCGCTCTCGTCGTCTGGGTTCTTGTACGCATTGTGCTTGGGTTGCGACTCTCCAGTTGAACATGCTAATAAGTTCGCAAGCTAGCTAGCTAGAGCGCATTAGAATGGCTCAACTTCCATGGTTGTTTATTAAACGTTATAATCACAGCTTTCAATTAAATGCCATAAATGAATCCGAACATTATCAGTTCCAGGATAGCTCAATGATAACAATAAAACCATTTCAGATTTGCTTATTGTGATATACCATCATCATTATCATGATCATTATAATCTGATTTAAATGTTTTACACATCACATGAATCATTATTTTGTATATAGTGTCATAATAATGAATATACATTTAATAAAGCAGCGATCTGCGGGGCCCAAGCACCTTTTGCAAGTAGTGAGTATTGCATTTCATGCTCTTCATTAAATCTTCATTATTGTCACAGTACCTGGAAAAAATGCTGAAATAACCACAGTCCTTGGCTCACCTTGTTTTTTTTTTTGTTTTTTTTTATTCAGTATAAATAAAATACCATGTGACCTGTATGTCAACTCTTTATCAGTGTGTGACGGAATGACCAGGCATGTAAATGCTAAATATTTTCCATGGGATACTGTACTCCTGATGAAACTGCTTGTTCCTTGCTGTCTTCACTGTAACAGGTGTAAGTAAATTATTCAACTTTATGGTCTTCAGCTTAATCATTGACTGTAGAACCTTTATCAGTTGTGAAACGTCTAAAGAGGCACTTATTACAGCTGGATATAAATAACTGGCTATAACAGTAACTGCGTGCAGATTCCTAAAGTTCTTCGAGCAACATGTTGGGGTCGGTTTTAGCCATTCTGCTCATTTTAACTCTGCAAACCCATGACAGGTAATTTTACAATATTATCATGGTCTCAGTTCTGAAGGTAAAAATACAATAAACAGACATGTAATAACGATTTAGCTCAACTTTTCGGCAGAACTTTTAAATACCAATGTAGCAGAAAGAAAATTACATTAATGATGATTTTAAAAATTAAACACCACCAAGTACATAAACATCTGGATATATCTACAAGCATATTTCATCAACAACATATCAATTCTTTATATGTTTTAATGTTCCAGGGCAGTGGAGGGACTGGAGCAGTGGGCTTATAACTACACCAAGTACCACACCATGGATGAGGTCATTCATTCATTCATTCATTCATTCATTCATTCATTCATTTAAACCTTTCTACATTTATAAAATTCCCAAATTTATTATTTAATTAATCTACTCGCTCAGCATACCATAATTCAAAAATGTATTTTTTCATCTGGTTTTATTTGTGCTAAAATAAATATATTAAAATATTTCAATTTATTTATTTGTTTGTTTGTTTGTTTGTTTGTATTGTTTATTTACAAAAACCATAATGGTTTGTAATATATTTTCTTCTTTCAAATTAATTAGTAAATGTAATTTTCTTAATGAACTTTTGATATGGTTATTTCTTTAAGTAATTTATTAAAATTCATTATTTTAATTTTAATTTAATTTATTAAGTAATCTATTTGTCTATCTGTTATTTATTTAAATGACTTGTTAAGTATTCAGTTAATACTAATTGATTTAGTTGCTTCATCCATAAACAGCAAATTATTTAAATGATTTAAATCATCTGGTCAGTGGATTACCTCGCTTGTTCAACCATGTTTTATGCTATCGTACTGTATCATGGATTATTTTCTTTTCTTTCTTACTTGTTTTTTGTGTTGGTTGTTTGATTTGTTTATTCAAATGACCTATCAATTTGTTTGTTCACAGATCTCGGAGTGGATGAAGTCGATGGAAAGGGATCATCCTGATGTCGTTAGCAGTATCATCTATGGAAACACATATGAAAAGAGGAACATCACACTGCTGAAGGTAGTTTCCTTGTGAAGCTGTGATAAATTTATTCTGTGATAACCGTCTAATCCGACATTACGGTTTTGGTATGTTGTGATATTTGATTATATTCCCGGCCTGACATCATATGGCTAAATGGTCGCAACTCTGTTTTAGTACTGGATTTCTGATATGCTGATGAGTGTGTGTTTGTGTGTGATGCAGATTGGACTGAGCAGCACTGACCCGAAGAAGATGATCTGGATGGACTGTGGGATTCACGCTCGAGAATGGATCGCTCCAGCTTTCTGCCAGCACTTTGTGAAGGAGGTGGGTGCATGACTACATGTTCATAACTTATTATTTTTATAAGTTCATACATATCATCAAAAACTGTCTCTGAAATTACAGTAGTGATTTAAAAAAAAAAAAATCCAAACAGATCCTGGGCTCCTATAAAACAGACCCAAAGATCAGCGAGATGTTGAAACATTTGGACTTCTACATCACCCCAGTGCTGAACATGGACGGATATGTGTACTCATGGAAAGACAACACGGTGAATTTACAGTACATCTATAAACAAAAATAAGCCTTAAAGTAGCATAAACATGTTAGGGATAATTTATATATACAACTAAATAAGCTGTACACATATTTATATGTAAAAATATAACATCATTAAATATTCTATGTTTATTATATGTTTTTTTTTTACTATTTAAAATGAATTTTCTAATACAATCTTCTAAAGAAATATTTAATAAATAAACATAAAATGCAAAATTATGATATGAACACTATGTGTCAAAATATGAAAAAAATAATTCATCCTGCTCTGTCTAATTTTTAGCTTAGTTTTAATGAAGGCTGCTGTTACATATTAATTTCCTCACAGGCACCAATAAAGTTTTATCTAAACAGTATCTAATCTAATACACACCTCAAATGACAAAGTACAAATGAATGGGGATTCTTACGTCAGGGTACTGAAGCTTATTTGAGTTTTATGAGACATAATAATAATAATAATCATCAATAATCAGAGATCCAGTTGGCATGAATAAAAGCTTTCTTAAAAGCTAAACATTATTAGAATAAAAAAGTAACAAAATATATTATAGAAGTAAATGTTATAGAGGATTATTTGAATAAATGTTTACAAAGCATTGCTACTAAACCATAGGTATAGTTTCTAATAGTCATCAATACTTCTTATTTCTTATGATTTTGCATGTGCTGTGTTATTCAGACACGGTTATGGAGGAAGACAAGGTCACCTGGAACGGATACGTGCACGTGTTTTGGCACGGATCTCAACCGTAACTTCTATGCTAACTGGGGAAGTAAGTCATTATTTAATGCTTTTAAAAATGCTACTAATAATAAATTTTTAATACAGTGCCTTATTCACCTTATAGTTACATCAGAATAAAAAAAAAAACAATAATAACGCTAGAAACTATTACAAACAAAGGCCACTCCTACTTCACTGAGACTGACAAATATAGAGGCCACGCCTCCTTCACTGTGACTAACGACACACAAGCCACGCCTCCTTCACTGTGACTAACGACACACAAGCCACGCCTCCTTCACTGTGATTAACAGACACACAGCCCACGCCTCCTTCACTGTGATTAACAGACACACAGCCCACGCCTCCTTCACTGTGACTGACTGATACAGAGGCCACACCTCCTTCACTGTGACCGACTGATACAGAGGCCACACCTCCTTCACTGTGACTGACTGATACAGAGGCCACACCTCCTTCACTGTGACCGACTGATACAGAGGCCACGCCTCCGTCACTGTGACTAACAGACACACAGCCCACGCCTCCTTCAGTGTGATTGACAGATATAGAGGTCACGCCTCCTTCAGTGTGATTGACAGATATAGAGGTCACGCCTCCTTCACTGTGACTGACTGTTACAGAGGCCACACCTCCTTCGCTGTGACTAACAGACACAGGCCACGCCTCCTTCAGTGTGATTGACTGATACAGAGGCCACACCTCCTTCGCTGTGACTAACAGGCACACAGGCCACGCCTCCTTCACTGTGACTGACTGATACAGAGGCCACGCCTCCTTCACTAGATCTTCATCTCATTGTGATGTGCACAGTGGTGGGCATTTCCAGAAACTGCTGCTCTGAGATCTATAACGGAGTGTCTCCTCTTTCGGAACCCGAGGCCCAGGCGGTGACGGACTTCCTGAGCACCAATCGAGACAACATCCTCTGCTTCTTCACCATCCACTCGTACGGTCAGCTGATCCTGCTACCTTACGGGCACCCCAACATCTCCGCCCCCAATCAAGATGAGCTGGTGAGAGCCGCCATTTTTCTTCTCACCTTATCATGTGGTAGTATTAAAGAAATCTGATAAGACTCAGAGAATTTGATAAAACTCATGGATTTACTGTTTAAACTGCACCTGAGTGTGTGTGTGTGTGTGTGTGTGTGTGTGTGTAGATGAAAGTGGGTCTGGCTGCAGCGGAGGCCATTAAAGCTGTTCACGGAATGGACTACACAGTGGGAACGCCTCCTAAAGTGCTGTGTGAGTTTGACCTCTTTTCCTTTTTTTTCCACAACATTATTTTTTTATTATTTTTTTTTTTAACATGATTTAACTCCAGGGTTTCATTACAGGGTTTTTTTGGAATAAGAATTATTTATTTATTATTTATTATTTATCATTTGTTTATTTTTTTCAAATCTATTTTTATTTTTATTCTTATTTATTTATTTATTCATTAATCATTTTCCCCATGTATTTTATTATTTTACTTTAGATACATGGAACATAATTTCTAATATTTATGCAAAATTAATGTTTAGGTGGTTAAGATTTTCGTAACAATTACAATTTTTTTTCAGTCCTGATTTAAGACTTGGTCACATTTTTACTTAAACCATTTTCCAGTTTTTTGTTTTATTTTATTAATTAAATTTCAGTTGTTGTTTTTTTTTGAAAAAGATACAGGGATACAATTTTTTAAAAATTACCATTACTTATTAAAAATATATATTCCAGTTTTAGAATTACTTTGACAGGAAATTTTTAGATTTTGTTTCTAGTATTTGACTTATGATATATATATATATATATTTTTTTTCAGTTCTTGTATTATTTTCTGATGACTTTTTTATTTTTAATTCAAAAAAATTAAAACAGTTTAAACAGGGTCATTCCTAATTTGGGAAAATAAACATTTTTGATGGCATATTTCCCTTGTATCTTTCAGACCCCAATTCGGGCTCATCTCGTGACTTTGCACGTCTCATCGGCATCCCGTTCTCCTTCACGTTCGAGCTGCGTGATAAGGGCCAGTACGGCTTCTTGCTGCCAGAGGACCAGATCCAGCCCACGTGTGAGGAGGCGTATCAGGGTGCGCTGTCCATCATCACGTACGTCCACGATAAAACCTACGTCCGTGCGGCGGCTACGAGCATCGCGGCTATGCTGTGGAGCGTTGTCCTGGCTGTGTGGCTCTCTAGCGCCACCGTCTGACCTTGTACCTGAACTGAAATCAATCACACAGGTTAAATAACCTGGTTTATTTTATTATTATTATTATCTCCCCAGTTACTCCATAATGGCTGTCTGTCATTATTCAAGTATTACAACCAACACTCTGGACTTACAGTGTAAATGGTGCAGTTTTGTCTGAAATGAATGATCGCACAATTTTTAGAGGGCTGTGTGAATTTGAGAAACATATGAGAAACATTTGGAAATTATTTTCCATAATAGTATAATAAAAGAAAGCTCCCACAGATATGACCAGCGATGATTTTAAGCATATCTTATGCTTGTCTGAAACTATTCGAAGGTGCACCATGGGAGACTGGCAGTCTTGGTATCTAGACAGACCAGTAATTCACTACGATACAACAATTCACTTAATTAAACCCAGAATATATCCCAAACCTGTAACTGAAGCGAGAATGAGTGCATCCTCGAACCATTAAAACAATTAGATATTGATGAAAACATGTTTAATGGGAACCATTAGGCCAAGTCCTATTAAGGCAATGCAGTATTTTTTAAAGCAGGAGTCTTAACTGTTTCTCAAAATGTCACAAAGCAAGCTTTACGAGTCCTGACCGATAGCTGGGGGAGAAAAAAAACTTTTCCACTACACACGAGCCTCAACAATAAGAGTACGTTTATTAAATAAACTAATATGCAATGGTTTGTGTAATATTCAACAATAGAGTCATCAGTCTTAAAAACATCATGCTAACGACAGTAGAAATGAGTGTCCACAAGGTCTATTGATCAAAATCCGACAATATACATACAACAATATTCTGAAATCTTTGGGTCAGGATTGTGTTGTAGGGTTTGTGGTGTTGTGTGATGGAAAAATGGTACATTTCGTTCAGCCTACTTCCAGTTTGCTGAAGGTTGTAACAGGAAACTCGTCCCCTGGAAACTTCACACCGTCCTCAAGTGGGCAGCATTTAGACAAAAATCAAAGAGGTGACGTTCCACCATCATCCCATCAGGAGATATTGATTCTGCTAAAAGCTCTTGTTGGAATTGTAAAAGGAGCTGAAAATATGGTCGGTGAGATGAAAGAAGACTCGAAGCTTTGGGAAGGATACATTTAAACAACGCGTATGTTTCAAACCTATCAAAAGATAAAGAGTCGAATAGCTAATGACTGAAATGAGGTGGGATGAAAGAAAGAAAGAAAGAAAGAACGAGGGAAGAAATGAAAAAAATTAAATATAATATATAATGTATAAAAATATTTTTAAAAAATTTAAGAAAAGGAAAGAAAGATAAATAAAAAAAATAAATAAAATGTAATATATAATATTTAGTAAATATAAATATAAAAAAGAAAGAAAGAAAGAAGAAAAGAAAAATGTAAATATAATATATAATGTATATTTTTTTAAATTAAGAAAGGGAAAAAAGATTATGTAAAAATAAAAAATAAAATATAAAAAAATATAAAATGTAATATATAATATTTAATATATAAAAATATAAACAAGAAAGAAAGAAAGAAAGAAAGAAAGAAAGAAAGAGAGGTCAAAACTGAAATATAACAATATTTAAAATATAATATGTAATATAGAATGCGTTAAAATATAAAAAAAAGAAATAAGTAAGAAAACAAAAGAAGCAGAAAAGGAAGGAAGACAAAGAATTAAAAGAAAAGAAAAACTAAAGGAAGAAATGAAGAAAGAAAGAAAGAAAGAAAGAACGAGGGAAGAAATGAAAAAAATTTAATATATAATGTATAAAAATATTTGTAAAAAAGTTGAGAAAAGGAAAGAAAGAAAGATTATGTAAAAATAAAAAAATATATAAAATGTTAATATAATATATAATGTATATTTTTTATATTAAGAAAGGGAAAAAATAAAGAAAAAATGAAATATAAAAAATATGAAATGTAATATATAATATTTAATATATACAAATATAAAAAAGAAAGAAAGAACAAAAGAAAGACAGAAAGAGAGGTCAAAAATATTTAAAATATAATATATAATATAGAATGCATTAAAATATAAAAAGAAAGAAATAAGTAAAGAAAACAAAAGAAGCAGAAAAGGAAGAAGACAAAGAATTAAAAGAAAAACTAAAGGAAGAAATGAAGAAAGAAAGAAAGAAAGAAAGAAAGAAAGAAAGAAAGAAAGAAAGAAAGAAAGAACAAAAAAATCTAAAAGAAAATATAATATATACAGTAATGTATAAAATTACAAATTAGAAAAAAAGCAAATGCAAAACAAGGAAAAAATACTTTCATTTTTTTTTACTTTACATATAAGATTAAAAAAGAGAAAATGAAAAAAGTAAGAAGAAAGAAAGAAAGAAAGAAAGTAATAGCAGGGATCATGACATAAACCATTATAAATCATTTCTCCTGTGATGTCATAGTGCGTTTTCATACACAAGTCTCAGACGTTTCTACACATTACATCATTTCCGGTTTGGCTCCAGAACAGCAGAGATTTATTTTTGGCCACAATACACAGCTGGAGCAGTGAGAGGATGTGGAGAAGAGGAGTGAATCCACATCACCTCCTCCACGCCGCTAATAATGAAACACCCGCTAATGAGCTGATTTACTTAAATACACTACTGCGCGCGCGCACGTGTGTGAATGTGTGTGTGTGTGTGTGTGAATGTGTGTGTGTTGTCAGTCTGAGTCTCATCTTCTTAGCCAATCAGAGCTCAGGGATTACAGCACGCGCTGCCAATACACAAACATTAGCCGTTTGTTCTCAGCATGTGTGTGTGTGTGTGTGTGTGTGTGTGTGTGTGAGGTTGTTTGATCCTGAAGCAGACAGGATGGTCCCACTCAGACTCTCTGATGGAAGAGGTTTACACTAAAGAAACAGACAAATAAAGCAGGCAGTAAATTCATTAGAGCCTTTCTCTTTCAGCTCTTCTAGCAGTTGCTCGCTTTTTTCCTCACCCGGGCACCAGGTAGAAGGTAGAGGGGTTTATTTATTTATTTATTTATTTTTCCAAGAACAAATTTGAACGAGTGATTAAAGCTGACATGAGCAGTCACTGCTTCATAAGGATGACCGCTCAGGTCTGCGCTCCTCATGGATTCTGTGGAAAAATAATAAATGTTTCACGTGCGTATACACATACATACACACCTACTGTACATATATACATATTACTTTACACACACACACACACACACACACACACACACACAGAAAGGGATAGATAGATAGATAGATAGATAGATAGATAGATAGATAGATAGATAGTCAAAGGAAAAAGATGAAACCAAAGTAAGAAAGAAAGAA
>CM074941.1:2373811-2389636 GCA_037576815.1 Pangasius larnaudii | reverse complement strand
ACACACACACACACACACACACACACACACACACACACACACTCACACACACACACACACACACACACACACACACTCGTTAATGCACAGAGAACAGGGCCACCAGTTTAGCCTGCTCATAATCTTTCTACTCTAAATTGTTTCTCTTGTTGTTTTTCTTTTTTCCCTCCAGCTACGTCGAACAGCACGTTAGAAGGCCTGGACAACATGGAGGGCGGCGTGTGCAAAACCAAATCCATGAAGCTGGTGCTCCGAGTGGGACAGCGTGAGTGTCACATGTCACGTCTTAAACCCATCTTCTTCAGTGAGATGCTAGAAAAATGAAAGAAAATAGTGGGGCCTAAGGAATAACATGGAGGAAAGACAGTGAGAGGAAGATAAGGCATGGGAAGAAAGACAAGAGTGGACACTGAGAAAGGACGAGACTGAACGTGAGACTAAAAGATGACGTGGAGAAAAGAGAGTGAGTCATGGAAAATGGAGAAAGGAAGAAGGAAAGGAGTATGACGAAACAGAGAACTAATCCAGAAAGAGAAAGAGGAAAGAGTGAGACATGAGGAAAGAAACAGAGAGAGGAGAGGAGAGTGAGACTGAGAGAGAACCAGGAATGAGAGAAGGACAGAGACAAGAAAGGGGCAAAAACAACAGAGTAAGACAAGAAAAAAAAAAACAGAGACTGGGAAAGAAGGGTGAGACAGAAAGAAAAGATGGAGAAAAGAGAGTGAGACAAAAAATATCGGAAGCAATTAAAAGGAAGAAAGGAGTAGGAGAAGAGAAGTAAAAATGAAGAAAGAGAATGTGAGTGAAACTGAAGAAGGGAAATAGAGGAAAGAGAGAAAAGAGAGTGAGAGAAAGATGTAAAGAAAGAGAAAAGAAGGTGAGACAGAAAGACAGCGTGGAGAAAAAGAAAAGAGGAAAAGGACAGGAGGTGGCAAAAGAAGGTGAACATGAAGAAAGAGATGGTAAGACATAAGCAAAGGAATGGAGAGAGAAGAGAGACAGAAAGAGAGAAATACAGAGAAGAGTGGGAGACAAAGTGAAAATAGATAGAGTGGGAGAAAGAAGAGCGTCATAACGAGGGTGGGTCAAATGAAGAAAGGAAGGAAAGAGAGAGAGAGAGAGCGAAAAGCAGAAATGAGAGGGGGAAAAAATGAGACATGAGGAACGAAAAAGAGGAGTAAAGAAAGACAGAAAAGTGAAAACCCATAGAGACAAATGGAGCTTTTTTACTCCATTTTGCTGCAGGCCATTTGGCTTTTTTTTGCGTTCAGGCCCCACACACACACACACACACACACACACACACACACACACACTGTAATACAGTGCAGTTATGAAGTGGTGTGTCACTATAACACATGAACAATAGCTCATATTATTTCATAGTTCATCAGCGATCATCACTTCTGTCGCCTGTTCAGTGTGTGTGTGTGTGTGTGTGTGTGTGTGTGTGTGTGTGTGTGTTAGCCGCCTCTCAGCGTGTAATTGAAATGTCATGTGCAGTCGCCTCCTGTAGCTGCACCGGCTGTCCTTTTCCTCCTCTTTTAAGCCAATTCATTACATCTCTCCCCCTGTCTCTGGAACCTACAGCTCCAATCCAACACCAGAGCTGGGATAAAGAATTACACAACATGCCGACGTCTTTTATCCATTTAGTGTTACATTTGTTAGATAGTTCCTGTATAAACAGTCGTTTTCTCCCCAGACTCTTTTTTTTAATGTCTTAAAGTTATTGAGGCAGTTTGTCATGCTCATAAATTATAATCTTTGTGTATGTGTGTGTTTATTTCAGGTCCAAGTGACACAGTCTCTGCGAAAGAACTTCCCAATTACTCCGAAAGCGACCACCAGAGCACCTCCAGCAAAGACAACGACGTGCTCGGCAAAGTCGGTACGTAGTGCGTGTTTTTCCGTTCGGGGTCATAACCCTGACCTTCTGCCCTGATGACGCAGACTTAATACCTACTGCAACACAGGATCGATTTGAAAACAACAATCAATATAAACAGTAATGACAGAAATATAACCCCAGTGGACTTTTGTTTCACCGTAAACCTAGACGAACACGGTTTTTCAAAATTAACGTATGGTTTTTAAAAATTATTTTTAAAAAATAATCATATTCATTAGTGAAGAGTGAGATGATTCTCGAGCTCCTTTGTTGAGACAGTAAGAAATAGAGAAAGAAACAGAGACAGAAAGGAGGGTGAGACATATAGAAAAAGAGAAAAGAGAGTGAGAAATGGAAAAAAATGGGGAAAAGACAGGGTGAGACAGAAAAGAGAGAAAAAAGTAAAAATGAAGAAAAAGAGAGTGAAAAGAGGGAGATGAAAGTGAGAGAGAGACATAAGGGAAAAACAAACATGAAGAAAGAGAGATGGTGAGACAAGGAAAGAAATAGAGTGAGGCTGAGGGAGAAATAGAGAAAAGAGAAGAAGAGAAAGACAAAAAAGGTGTCTATTTAGAGAAAGACAATAAAGGGCAAGAAGGAGTAAGACAAAAAAAGGTGAAAGTCTCCTCTTCTGCACACTGTACATGAGCTCAGAGGCACGCCCCTGATTGGCTGTTGTCCCTGTATGCCGTCCCTCTCACACACGGGTAGCTGTGGCATTGTCAGGACGATAGCGTGAACGCTTTTCTGCTGCGTTACTCGGAAGTCCTGCCTGTACCACTACAGAACTGGAAAATATGAGCCAAACGTGTAAAGTTTCATGCTGGAAAAATGTGTACGTGTTTAAAAACAACCCCAAACAGAACATAAAGTTTGAATGCCTAGTAAGCCGAGCCGTGCTATTACGCTGTAACAGCCAACAGAGCAACAAAATCTTTCTACCATGAAAAAAACCACAATTCGAGACCCAATCTCTGATTAGTGCATAATGTTAGACTATTTTATTTATGAACCTAGCTGTACATTGACAAACTACCTTTTTTTCCCCTAGAACAAGACGGAAAAAGTGGCGAATCTGTGGGCATGTCTGGCTCTGAGGTAGCCCTGTTCACCGGCGTGGCCTCGGGAGCCTTCGTCTTGGTGGTTCTTGTCATTGTGGTGCTGGTGGTGTTCGCACGCCGGCGCCGCAGCAAGCACTCGGCTCAGTGTTCGGCCCCGCTGGCACTTCACCCCATCCCCAAACGCAGCAACAACAACAACGGCTCGGAGCGCAGCGACATCATCTTCCCGCTGCGAGCCTCCGACAGCTACTACTGCCCCCATTACGAGAAGGTGAGCGGGGATTACGGCCACCCGGTCTACATCGTCCAGGAAATGGAGCCCCAGAGCCCGGCCAACGTTTACTACAAAGTCTGAACTAATCAGAACCTTTGAGCCTCATCCAAGACTGAAAAGAAGGTCTCAATTGAGAGCTTGATTGCTCAGAATAAATGAATCAGAGATAAATGACTCTTGGAACGAAGCCTCCAACCGTCCAGGAGCCCCAAAAGCCCCCGGAACGGTCCGAATCACCGTCTGGGTTGGGGAATTACTGCTTCTAAAACATGGACGCCGTGTGATTTGTATCAGTCAGGGACCCAAAGCTTTGAGGCTGAAAGTGTCGACTGAGAGCTTGTGCTCAAGTTTCAGCCTGGCTGTAGAAAAGAAACATGCTCCTGGCTCACGCCAGTGAATCAGAGACGAATGACTCTTGGAACGAAGTGAGGACTTTCTCTCCGCTCTCTAGTCAGCGCTTTAATTCATTATGGCAGACTGAGGTGCTACAGTATCGATTCATGACGGCGTTTCGCTCAGGGGAAGAAAATGGAGCCAAACCCGCACAGACATATAGATGTTAAAAAAAAAAAAAAAAAAAAACTCCACAGATTTACATCCTGAAAAAAAACAGCATCAGGGCAAAAACTTTAAAGCCACATAATCATTATCCATTCATGGGAGGTTTACGTTTTATTCCTCCAAACCTCTTCTCAGGGCAGAAAGAATAATGATTGCATATCTGCAACAACCAATGAAATGGAGATGAGGCAGAAATTGAGATGTGAATTTTGTTTTATTTTCTTCTTCTTTAAGCCACAATCTAGCCGCACTGTTAGCTATGCTAATTTTCCAGAAAGTTAAACAATATGTGACCCTGCGTTTTTTTCACTTGTAGACATTTTCCTAATAAATATATTCTTTTAAAAAATGACTTCCTCATTGGATCTATTTAGAAAGGAAATTCTCCCGAGGAACAAAATGAAGAACTCTTTTTGAAAATACGTTACGCAAGTTGAGTAATCCACAAAGCTAACGTTATTGTAAACGTTAATAAACCCGCGAAAAACCTTAAAGCGTTCCAGCAGAAGATCAAACCAAAGGTTGCTAGGTGTAACATCTAAAAACATCTAAAAGCATACCTAAAGACAACAAAAACGTATTTTTACCTTGCAAAATGTTTTTTGTAAAAAGAAATTTATCTACGAATGGGTGAAAAATTAATATTCAACAATAATAGTGTAAATGTTTGACCTCCCCTCCCCAACACAATTTTTGAAAATGTTTAATTTGGAAATACGTTACAGAACCGCAAAACATTTTAGGTAGCTAGATGTAACCTTTCTATGACAACTAAAAATCAGAACTTTTTTTTTTGACCTTGTGACCTTGATGTTTTATGTAAATATTTATGTAATATCAAATTTTTTGATCTGATTGATGCATTGATATTTGCTCTAAATATTTTCTTGTGTTTTTGTTTTCTCCTCCCCCGATACTTAGCAATATGGAAAACGCTAAGCTTGTTTGGTTTGGAACTGCGTCACTTTACGGAAGTTGACCAAACAACAACTGTAACACGTCGCCTTTCTCTAATTTAACATTTTACAAAGAATTTTTTTGAGAAAACATATCAGCACTAAACATCAGGATCTTCTAATATATTACCTTTTTTGGACATCTAGCCTCGCTTTTCTGCCCTGAGATGAGATTTATCTCAAATGAACTTCCCTCAGGCCATTATCAACAATTCGAAGCAAACTAGAACCATAAAATCTAGTTCTGTAACAGACAGTATTATATTTGACAGTTGGAGAAGCAGAAGGTTATGGGAGCAGATCTGTTGGCGTGTACACCGACAACAATGCTTGAATGTTCAGGAAAAATGAGACCCTTTAAGTCTCAGCGAATTTGCATCATGAGCCAGTTTGGTTGTCTGGTAAAGCAGCGTTAGCTGAAGATTGAGTCATAAATTTGGACGCCAGCAGAAGCATGTTGATGGTAAGGCTGCAGGAGAAATGTTTTCTGCATCCCATAACGCATATCAAGTTCCTGCTGGTTCTCCTCCATATGTTGTTTCTGCATCAGGGTGTCTGACACATTTAGCACGATCCTCAGACTGCATGTGGTTCTGGATCTCGCTGCCTCTGGCATCTTGTCGTGTTCTTAATCAGCGCAGAACAGACATGTCCTCTTTGTTTACCCAGAAATGTAAATACTACCTAAAGCCTTTTTTTTTGGTAATAAATTATGTCTTAAGTTATGTTTTGTATAGATCCATAAAAAGGGCCATTTGTTATTTTCTTCCCAGACCCAGGTGTTGATGTCACTGATTTCTGAAACTCCTGAATTGTTCATGTCCAAATGTCGTTTTGTTGCTCACACACTGAAAGAATGTTCCATTGCAGCTGAATGAATTATAATTGTTCGATTGAATGCATTCATGATGGTGCTGCTTCCGAAGGAGCTTTGTTGAAAAATTTTTGAATAAAGCCGGTGGCATGGTGGTTTGGGGAAAGAAATTCATGCTGATGTGTTTTATCATTCGCTAGTTTACACTTTGTCGCATTAAAAAATTATGCCATAAAAATAAACATTAAAAAACTTTCTATATATTTTTTTTTACTGTGCATTATATAATCACTAACTGTAACACTCACATCTGCTTAGCCTTGCCAATCATTAATACTAATTCCTGGATTTGTCTGTTTACTATAATGCTTCCTGTTTATAATTCATGCTAGTTTTCTGGGTTAGTGTCTTTACTATAATGCTAGATTTTCAGTTACTGGTCTCACTTTACCTCAGTTTGTCTGTTCATTAAAGCGATTGTTTATAAGATACTCCATTTAATTAGAGTCTAGTTCCTGTGTTAGACTATTAAAGTGCTAGCTTGTGAATTGGCATGTTTACAATTATGCTAGTTACTGTATTTATGATAATACTAGCATCATTGCAAGCATGCTAATTCATAACCTGGCATTTTAATAGATAACTCAAGAAACTAGCATGTTTACAATTATGCTAGTTTCTTTGTTTATGTATTAAAATGCCAGTTTATGAATTAGCATGCTTGCAATGATGCCAGTTCATGGCTTCTTATGCTTACTATAGTGCTAGTATATAGATTCACTTGTTTATTGTAAAGCTAATTCCTGCTGGTTTCTTGAATATAGTACTAGTTTATTGGTTAGTCTGTTTCTCACATACATATAGCTGTTATTTAGTTGGTTTATTATAGTTATAGTTATGAGTTATTCTGTTAAATAACAGTTCAACAATGCTAGTTCATGGGTCAATCTTTAAAAAATGATAGTTTATGAATTAGCTTTTTTTTTTTTTTTTTTTTTTTTTTTTACAGTGATGCTAGATTATGCTAGTTTGTGTCTTTTACCTGTTTAATATAATGCTAGTTAACATATTTACCATTACAATACTTTAATTTGTGTTTTGGTGTGTCTAATGCTAGCTTATTAACAGGATTAGCCTGTTGCTCTTGAGTTTTTTTAAATATAATAATAGTTGTATTAGCTGGTTTACTATCATGCTAATTCAGGGAAATGTCTGCTGTAATGCTATTTATAGGTTAGTCTGCTTTCCTGTATGGTATAACGTTAGCTCCATGGTTAAGCTATTTTCTGTTATGCTAGTTCATTGATTACATTGTAGGTTTCTGGCTCTTTTTCTGAGCACTTTCTTTCCTGATGAGCGGCGACAATTTCAAAAATAGGTTGCGCCATTTGGTTTACAGAAGGTGACATCGAGGTGCGTGATGAGACATCTCACTCCTGCGCCAACATGTTGAGGGTGTTACAAACAAAGCCGTCACACCTCTTGACCTCGAACACGTCCCACTGTCCTTGCTGTTTTCACACTTTCACAAGCACCAAACCTTCAGAGGGACAAATTGTCCACACGCCCAAACCTTTCCCAGTTGAAACAGCCGTCTAGAGCCAGGTTTAGGGTTTAGGGGTCAGATTTAGAGTTAAAGTTCTTGTTAAGAAGAGTGCTAATGATAAGTTTGAGTTAGAAGTCGGCAATAAGGCAAAAAAAAAAAAATAAATAAATCAAGATACGCTATGTGTTTGACTATATAGATGGATACATAGACGTCTGGGTGAAAAAAAAATAGGATAAAGCGCCAAAATCTAAAACAGTCACAGGGTGTGGTTTATTTTAGTGAAGTGGATTCACTGATGTTTGGGATATGGGTTATTATTTAAGGATACTGTCCTATTGTTTATACTCCATCTCCATGTTGACGTCTGGAAGTGCCTCAAGTGGGTGCCAGCTATGGTAGCTTTCAATAGAAAAAAATTAACAAGGAAAAAAATAAGTAGATTTTAATATCCTGCCTGAAGCTTTGTCTGTGCTAGGAAGTCAATAACTCCGCTTCTCTGATTTTTAAACGTGATCTATATTGGTTTTGGCTTTTTGGAGTGTCTTTATATGCAAGAACAAGCACAAAAACTCTTTTCCCACAGGATGTCTATCAGCATGTCCATTTGGACATGAGCTTCTTCTCTGACTCACCATTTCCCAGCTACTTTCACCAGTCACTATTAACGAGAAATCCAACATAGATGTAATGGAGACAGCAAATGCTAGACTTAAAGTCCCAGAATGCAATCCACCTATATGAGCCAGAGTCTCAACTCAGCTAGTTGGTGATGTGTTCACAGCAGTATTAGCATGAACATTAAAGCATTGGATTTGGATTTTTTTTCAGCCGAGGAAGTGTGAATTCTGGGGAGGCTGAGGTAATAAAGTGCCGCTGCATCGCTCTATTTAGGTAGATAATGACGCAAGGGCTAAATCCTACTGCAACAGGATCAGCAGGTAGACAAATGGCATTGTGGGTAATGTAAGTGTAGGTAATGTTGATGAAAGATGTTTTTAAAAAATCTTTGCACAAATCACAGAGATCACATATTGATTATAAATATTGACACTCAGGTTGGATTTTTCTTTTAAATTGAAAGCATAGTGAAAACAGTAATCTGATATTGCTACATTCTTGATTAGATGGATATACTTGCATCTCCTGTTATTGAATTTTTTTTAATGTGCTAAGAAAATGTCTACAGCTTTTTCTCTCCAAAAGAAAGATCCTTAAATGTGTGAAATATCCAAATTGGACAGATTTTATCTCTAGAGCACAGCATAAAAACAAGGCCTACATTACAACAGCCTCTTCCATAGAGGAATTTGGTATTCGTGACGATATTGGTCACATTTTCCCATTCCCACTATGTGCTCAGGTGTTGCTTCTGTTTTATTTTTTCACGATCGCTGCTCCTTCGCCAGGCTCGGACAGGAAAGTCCGTGTTTGTGTTACGCAGGGCAGAACAATGGAGCAAAAAGTGTAAAAATTTTCAGCTCCAGCCAGCTGCCAAAAGAAACATTTCTGTCACCACAGAGAGCCACGTCCTGTCCGCTTTTTGTTTGCTTTAATTTCTGCTCCCTTTTATTGCATTAATGGACTCGACTTTCTCAATACGCTCGGACATGATCCTAAACTGAAATGCCATCGGAATGAGGCGAAGTGGAGCAAAATGTGGCAGTGTTGACTTTGGAGTCGTGACACGGTGGAATAAGCAGCGCATGATGAGAAAAGCCTGGATCAGGTTACACTCTCTTCCTGATTATGAGGTCTGGCTTAACCCATTTCACACACATACACACACACACTTGTAGCTGTAGATATTACCAAATTTCTGGGATAGAGTGATGTGTGAACGCCAGCTAGAGTTTGACATGCTAGGAAAGATGAAACCCCAGTTTTCAGGTGATTACGTAAGGACCGTTAAGTTGAGACAGATCTCTTAGTTCTTTTGGTAATGTTTAGCTACTGTCTCTTGGGGTAACAACTGTAGTTACCACCCAAAAATTTATTATTTTCCTATACCAGCACATCCTCGATTTATTCCACAGTGATTTGCCAGCAATTACATTTTTAGTTACTTTTTTTTGTCTGTTTATAGTTGCATTTAATGTTGTGGAACATCCGCAAAACGTTAGTTCTTTTTTACGTTCTCATTTACATTATAGCAGCTATAAACAGTCATTCCCTCACCAGCCATCTCTTTTTTCCCTCACTTAATGTTAATAATACAAAAAACGCAAACCGTAAACTCCTCTCTAATGAAGACTTTCCCATGTGGAACAACTTAGGGCTTTACCTCTAACTGTTACGAATTGCTGACACTGGAGACTCCTTCCCTAAATGCTTTCCTAATTTATGTGTAAGTGTATAACTGTTAGAAATGATAACAGATAAGAACACATGCATTAATATAAATTAAGAAACACCTTTTATAGAGTGATAATAGCTAACCACTAAGGTATGTATATTTAGCTACTCCATCAACAAGCCTTTTCTGTAATGCTGCGAAAATAGCTTGGTCATTATAATAGCGAGCTATATTTTTTATAAAATAGACTTATGACTTGTCTAAAACTCAAGAAAGTGATCAAAAACTCGCTAACATGCCAAGCTAATGTTGGCTATTCATCGCATTTGTGGTGCAAGTGATTGTTTTTTGGACTAGACACTAAACACTGATCCTTGCACGAGCATAAATTAGTTTCAGATTACTTTTAAGTGGAGCTTTTCGACAGGTTGCTGAATTTAGGGTAAATATAGAAACATTCGGAATTTGAGGTTGGAATGACATCATTCGGACTGCTGAAAATCTTTGCATGCAAACACAACTAATGGAAGTATGCATACGTATATTTATGACACACTTTGAAAGAAACATTGCAGGAGATTGGTCAGGAAATATCAAGGGACCTGTTCCTTCTCCCTGCAGCTTAGAGATTTACAGTAGAATGCAGGGAACTCTACTGCACTTGATACTTTTTTGTTGGCTGGTTGTTGCTCTTTCTTTAAATCTGCGTGACTCAGAGCTCACAGGAAATGGCAATCTTTTGGGGAAAATCGAGACATCATCGTGGCGTTTCCTCTCGGCCGAGGCCTGCGTACTGATATATACGACCATCGGCGGGGGGAGAAAAGCGAAAGAAAAGAGGGGGAGGGGATGGACTATCCATCAACAGGGTGGAGAAAGAAAGGGGGAGGAAGGGTCCGGAGGCCGAGAGTGTTTTTACTCGGAGGGAGAGCCATACATCATCCCAAAAAGCTGTCACAGAAGAGTCTGTTAAAATATACTAGAGGACGGAGTGCAGGATTCCTCAAAAGGCTGAGCATAACTCAGCCGAAATCACCAGCTACACCATGACCCGCCCTGAAATTTCTTTTTTTATAGCCGTTTAAAACACGGGTCCTGTGTTCAGGAAGAAACCATAAAGAAGACGAATGTCCTAAAAGGGAAAGTCAGATCCATGGGGGTTTCTGGTTTGATCCTCACACAAAGCACTGTGGGATGTCAGTGAAGTCCCTGTTGGCTGAAAGTTCTAATGCCCCTTGCCCTCGTGCCCTTGAGCAAGGAACTTCTATTTGGCTTTGTGGATTTCTCTGAATTCCGTAGGCTTTTCCGGACCAACCACAATAGTGTGGGGAAAAAAGTGCAGATAAGAAGCACTTTTTCTGATCACTATCTATATTTCAATATGATGGTATACTATAATAATAAAATTATGGTTATATTGTTAATGTTTTGCTGTATAGATAATGACTTCATACATAAATCATTAAAAAGGATGGAATCCATCAGCCAAGATGTGATTAAGAAGTGATTTGGATGATAATAGACCGTAGTTCCAATTTATTTAAAATACAAACATATTTATGAAGCTGTCTTCTGAGGCATAGATGTTAATCCTGTATGCAGATGATCTATAGCCAAATGCAACCAAGATAAGGCCCAAACAATAGTCTTGACATCAGAAAATACCAGACGAGCCACAGGAAAGACAAACACTGTTTTGGCGGCTGTTGTCTCATTATTATCTTGTTTACACCACAGTGAAATGTGGCTTTGTTTATGCTTATCTGACTAAAAGAACAGTCTTCTTTTTATTTTATTGAGTTAACTTTCTGTTCCCACATGTACGCATATTGTTATTTATCTTATTGTCAGTTAGCCACAAATACAGGCATAAAGTAAAGCATTATTTATTGTTGCCATTCCATTCTATAGGATCCAAAGCAATAGTCACAGGTATATAAAGTTATAACAATGATTATGTTATAGATGTCTCAATATATAAAAATTACAGACCAGTATAGCCAACTTAGCTATTTGGTGACTTTATGATCCCTTGATCCCTGACTTTATTTTAAAAAGAACCTGGTGACGAATCATCACCAATGTTCCCAATGACCAATCAGTGATCAGCATTGTTCCCAATGACCAATCAGTGATCACCATTGTTCCCAATGACCAATCAATGTTCACCAATGTTCCCAATGACCAGTCTCTGATCACCACTGTTTCCAAAGACCAATCATTGACCACCATTGTTTCCAAAGACCAATCACTGATCATCATTGTTCTTAACATCCAAACGTCCAAGATTTTCAGTGCCTTCTGAAAATCTTCCTTCTTTATTTAACACGTTTTAATATGCATCTGATCATGATGAGTCAATGAATAGTCATATTAGTCTATGACATCATCTGGTGACTTCTTGAGTACTTCTTGACTTCTTCAGTTCCCCTGAAAAGAATTGGTATCACTGTAACAGACACTTTCCCGAGAATCAGAAACGAGTATTTTTCATGCTGGTGGTGTAAAAATGAAATAAAGTGACGGAGCACTTTAGTGTCTTGGAAAGAAGGATGCATTAAAAAGCTTTTGGAATCAGACAAGGCAATTTTCCCCAATCAGACCATATTCAAGTTACTGAGTAAAGTTTAGGGAATAATAAAAAAAGTATGACCTTTTTAAAATAAAAATCCATGGCTTGTGTCATAATGGCATTTCCAATATGTGTTTTGATATACACAGTGCAAGATGCAATATCCTGAATGCATTATGGGGTGCTGTAATGACTTGCAAAGGAAACATAGCCAAAAGACAAAATGCTCTCTGACACACACACACACACAGACACACACACACACACACACACACACACACACACACACACACTGCCTTTGGCTTCAGTCTTCAAAGCTCCCTCCTTCCCATACAGTCCTTCTGTTTTTTTCAGCACGTCTCTCAGTGCTGTATATCACCCTGATCACGGCGAAGTGACAGCGAAAGTGGAGGAAAGATTAAGGGCTTGCGCACCCAGGAATGTTAAGTGTGGTCTGAGCATGTGAGCCGAGTATGGACTCGGGCACCGTCAAGGCCGAACAGTTTGGAAACAATTAAAGTAATGGAAGAGTAAAAAAAAAAAAGGGGGGGGGACACTGCTGTTACACCCCCACCTTCTCAAAGTACCCCCAGAAATCTCCAGAAAAGTGACTTATGGCCCCTTGGAGCACCATCTTCACCTTCCACCGCTGCTAGTACATCTAATCCGTCACTATAGGTCTATAATATAGCCTGGCTTGTTTCTTGGCACAGTTGGGGAAATGAAGCAATCTCACTTCTTATAAAATGAAGAAAATGGCGACTTTGCACAGCACCGGGGTTAAAAGCATGATTAAATCCTCCCTGTCATGGTTATGCCTTGACGCCGATGGCTATAACGCCATGCAAGGTGTCGTATACTAACTGAACTCATGAGCATATGTTAGCCACCAGATGTGCCGCTGGTTGTCTGCTTTCGTTTTGGCAGCACCGAGCCTTCTGCTCCAGGCTAAGGACTTTCTCTCTTTTTTTTCTCCCCCCGCTAAGCTGCAATGACATGACGTCTCAGTCTTTCAGGTTTTTTAAGATAGATGTGGCTCCTATAGGCCATGTCTGTAATTTAGTCTATTGTACTGGGATGTTACACAGAAAAATCGTGACAGACTGAAAGCAGTCATTTAAGAGGGTCTAAGCCTTGGTCTAAAGAAACAATTAAGGGTTCCGAGCCCGAAAAGCTTCATGGAGCTGAACTTTGACCCTTGGGGTCGAGGCACAAAACAGGGATTAGTAACCATCTGATTGCTTTTTGTTACAGAATGGTATACAGAGTGATTGGAGTGAAAGAGATGAATTTCTAAACAGGGGAAAGGACATAGAGGGAAAAAATAACCAAAGGATCCTAAAGAGACATGGGTATAAAAGAGATAGACTCAATAGCAAATAGATTTGCATTTAATACGCTCTATTTTTTAGGGTTTTGTTGCCATGCTTTTTTAATGAGAGTAGTTGTTTTTGTTGTTGTTGTTCACCTCAAAAAAAAAAAAAAACACTCACGTGATAAGCCCCAGGAGTGGACAAAGCTGTGTTTCCTTGACAAACACTAAAACAAAATGTGACAGTGATGTTCGAGATGCATGATGCGATTTCCAGGGAAGCAGGTGAAGACCTAAGATACAGCCTTGAGGCACACCATGAGTCTCCTCCACCTCCCTCTTCTCCTTTTTTTTCCACACCAGCTGGTCGTCTGGCCTCAGCAACGTTGTAAATCTCTAAATCGCTTTTCTCTAGGTGGCGGATTTCACACGTTGCTAATTGGCAGTAAGGAAAAGAACTAAAAAAAAAAAAAAAACCTGACAATTTCAAACATTTGGTCTCCCAAACACTTTGACCTTTTGTTTGCAATGCTTTGTTAATTAAATTAGGGGTGTGAAAATTAGACAAATCTTGTCAGAACACAATCAGCTATGGAGACATCTGTTGCAAATGATAGCTGTAAAAAAAAAAAAACAACAGCACTTTTTTTTTTTTTATAACTTCATATGTGGGGCAAAGAAAGTTGATGGTTCTGTGTTGTGACAGGATGTCGAGAAGGAATGCAGGCAGAGGCTGAACTGAAGTGAATTCATAACGTCCCACATAGAGCCATATATATCCTTCATAAAGGCCTCTGTAGTGTGTTGTTTTATGTCTATATGGATTCAGATCTGACTGCAAAAGCCACATAGATTAGATGTCCATACAGATTAAAATCTGATTACTTAACCCAAATACAGTTATGAGCAGTTAAAACAAGGATTGTTTTTTTTATTATTGGATGACATGGATTTTTTTTATTATTTATTTACCACAATTGTGTTTAAATATAAATCAGAAATTTGTAACTGTGAATTTATGAAGCACCAACAACTGCAAATTTGTAAGAATTCACATTAACTTTGATGAAAGCTTAGAATCGAATATGAATCAATGAAATTGCTTAATAATTTCTACAAAATTTAGTGTGAAATCAGGCTGGATTTTTCACAAATGGTGAAATCGCATACATTTCTCATGAGATCAAGTAATATTTGAGCACATATGGTACATGTTATGCCCTGAAATTCGAACGAAAGCAAGCACATCATATTAACAAATCATTTTAAATAAACACACATCTTTTAAAAATTCACATGTGAAAAATAAATGAAAAACTGTGAAAGAAAAGGCACGTCACATGAAAATAAATGAATTATGCATAACAAAAAAATCATGTGAAAATAAATGAAAAATTGTCAAACAGAAATCACATGAAAAATGAATTGTGTAAACAAAAACACATGTACTACATGGGAAAAAGAAGAATCGTGTGCAAAAACATTCATATGTTCCAAATTTGAGAATCCTAAATTCAAGAAAATAACAAAAATCACAAAAAATCAAGTGAATTGTGTAAAAAGATCATGTTAAAAACAAAAACACATATTACATGTGAAAATAATGAATTATGTGCAAAAAATCACATGTGAAAAACAGCACATACTAAATGTGAAAATAAATGAATTATGTGCAAAAAACATCCACATGTAAAAATAAATGAAAACAGTCAAAACAAATCACAAAAATCACACAAATCAAATGAATTGTGTAAAAACAATCACATGTGAAAAAAAAAAACACATACTAAATGTGAAAATAAATGCCGTAAAAATCATATGTTACAATGAATTAATTGTGTAAGAAATTCACATTTTTAAAATTAATGAAATACATTTAAAAAAATACATGTTAAAAATACTTACTACATGTGAAAAATGAAAAACTACGTAAACACAAGATTTGAAAATAAAAGCATGTGCACTACATGTGAAAACGAACATGTAAAAGTAAACGAATTGTGTAAAAAAAATAATTTACATTTTCAAAAGAAATGAATTACATGAAAAAAAAAAAACTTTCACTATATGTGAAAATAAACTGTGGAAAAAAGAGTTCAAAATAAAAGCACATGGGCGAAAATTGGCTAAAAACACATGTTAGCATTGTGGCATTAGCATGGCAGGATAACACACGTAGCATTCTTAAACTGATGGACAGATCAAGCCTCGGCTGACTCGCTGCAGGCCGTCGCTGATTATCAACAGGCTGATGGATGAGAAAAGTGCTCTCCCGGGTAAAGCTCAAATCCTCCATCCTAATCACATTTTCCCCTGACATTCAAGACGGGTCGCGGGTTAACTAGCGTACAGGGATGGCTTGATTTTAATGGCTTTCTACTTCAGATGAACCGTTCCATCCCGGACATCAGAACGAAACAAAGCGGCTCCTTCCTCCACCGAATCTCCTTCTTCTTCTTCTTCTCCTTCTTCTTCTTTAGTTTCTCGCTCTCAATCATCATCAGGCCTTGTGCAGATGTGATTAAGTAATGACCTGATTATT